>CABHPP010116303.1:6144-54487 GCA_902168425.1 Peromyscus attwateri
GAAGGAAGGAAGGAAGGAAGAAAGAAAGAAAGAAAGAAAGAAAGAAAGAAAGAAAGAAAGAAAGAAAGAAAGAAAGAAAGAAAGAAAGAAGAAACATTTGGAATCTTTAACTTAGCAGACCACTAGCTTCCACCAACCCGAAAGCTAAGAATGTCATCGGATCATACCTAAGACCTATAGAAAAGTTCCCCCATCTCATTGTGCTGACCTGCCTCTGGTGTATCCACCAATGTATTGAAACTTGCCTTGATTTATGACTTTCTGTGATCTATACAACTATAAAACCTCATGAAATTGCTTCCATGTTGGAACATGGAATTTGGGGTAACCTGTGTTCCCAGGTCATGGCCACTCAAAATGGCTCCAGAATAAACTATCTCTTGTTCCCTGTGGTTTTTGCATCGACACCTCTCGCCACACTTTAGTCCGAAAGACCACATCAGTTGCCCTGTAGCCCTGGACCTGCCTCGTCTTCAGCTCACGGCCCCTTGCAGCTGGCTGTCAGCTGCTGGGATGGGGTCTCTTGGAAACAGAATGCCACGGTGTGTTTATAAATAAGTGTAGGTTTCTCTGGGGTTTTTGAAGGCGAGCCCCTCAGTGGAGGACGATCACACACTGCGCTCAGTGCACCGATTCAGAAGCATCCCACAAAAGGACACCCTCCCTCCCTGCTCTGCCCCTGCTCGTAGGCTCGAGCACTTGCAGCCATTTCACATAGATTTATCTCCTTCGGCTTCCAGTGACCGCTGCATCCCCAGCTGGGGCATATCCTAAGTCCCTCACTATGCAGTTATGAACAAACAAGTGTGCCTCACACTGATGGGTGGCTCTTCCAGAGAAGTCTGAGTCCCATGTCTCAAGTTGGAAATCCAGACACATCTCTTGGTCTTGTGGCTGGTACCACCCAGAGAAAGCACCGTGTTCACACAGCAGTCGCTGTAGCCAAGGTGCAGTCAGTCTAGCTGGTGGAGCATGTGTACTGAGGAGAATCACCACAGACCACGTCTTCAAGAAGATTCCCCACAGAAACAAGTTAGCCCAACTTCCAACAGCCACCAACAGCTGCAAGGAGTGACTGTGCCACTGGTAAAGCATCTGTCTTTGTGCAAATGAAGTTCTGTTTTCATAACAAGTAGCGGGCATGAGTTTTACAGAACCTAAGAAAGAAAACCGCCCACAAACAAGCACGGCTGTTTTGTTTCACTACAGGGCCATTCCCCAAAAGCCGAATCACCGCAGGCGATGGAGAAAGGATAGGGCTCCTCAGGAGAAACTGGACTGCCAAGTCAGGAAAGGCCAGCGTGGTGAGCTGCGGGATGGTGACGAGATGGAGGCGCTCTCGCAAGAATATCGTGAAGGCAAGTGGCCACCTTCAGCAGGCAGCTTATATTCTTATTGTGGTGGCTAGTCTTACCAACGTGGCATACCTGGCAGGAGGGACCCCGAACTAAAGAATTATCTCCATTGCACTGGCCTGTGAACACAGCTGTGGAGCGTTTTTAAAAATTGCAAATTGATGTAGGAGGACCGAGTCCCCTGTGGGCAATAAACCCTTCCCTCCCACAAGCTACTTTCAGCCAGTGTTTTAGTACAGCAACAGAGGAGCTAACTAGGATGTATACTTTATGCTTAAATACAGGTGCACATAGCATGACTTAAAACAGAACATGGAGTTTACCATCCAGTCCTTCTTCCCTCCACCACAGACCCAGGGACAAGTATCATGCCTTGCCTAACCATTCTTTAGGTAACAAAGTTTAATGGATTGTTCAGTGTTCCAGGGAATGAGGTTTGAAGTCTTATGCTGCTTGAACTGGCAAGTTGAAATACCACAAAGCCACTTACAAGACACTAGATGAAGTCATGGTTCATGTGTATGTGTACATGAGGTAGCTAAAACGATGTGAGAGGCAGCTTTTAGGGTACCAATTCAGAAGATTCACGAAGATCTGCTGAGTAAATAAGAGGGGGGTGGTTCTCAATGTGGTGAACCATATCCACTATGGTGCGTCCAGGCAGGCAGTGATGAGTACCTGGTGTTTGAAAAGGTAAACTTCATCTGTGGACACAGGACAGTACTGCACAGTACTGGGGCCTAACCTCATGTGCACACAGCAACTAGCACCTGCCAGAGCCTGGTGTGCTTCCAAAGATTGTCCTCTTGTTTTGGGAATTACCTTGGCAACAAGTGGCCATGAGGATTCCAACCCAAGGAGTCAAAAGGTTGGCTCAGGTGCTGCACTCCATGGCACTAGCTGGAGGGAAGCGTGTAACTAAGGAACGTGGAAAGGACAGCAGTGGGACAGTGACCTAATTTGTTTGCGCTGTTGCTGGGCCTAAGTGACCCCACCCTTGGGGTGTACGCTATTCAGAAACTGGAGGGTAAGAGGGGCTCAAGAGGGCCACACCACACATCTGACGTCCTTGGCAGGGCAGGTTTTCCTGACCTCATCACCAAAATTCTTATCCAATTTTTAATTGCCTTTCTTTTTATGTGTATAAATGTTTTGTGCGCATGTCTGTCTGTCCACCACATGCTTGCAGTACCCAAGGAGGTCAGAACCCCTGGGAAGGCAGTTACAGACAACTACCATGTGGGCGCCGAGAATCGAACACAGGATTAAATTTAATAATAATTACCCCAAATTATACTTCACTACTCACTAATTTCTGAGTAGTGAAGAACCCAAAGACCATAAACTCTAAAACTAAAGCCTGTTTCCCTATCTTCTCCTTAGGAAGATAGCCAGAGAACACTCAGTTCCCAGCAGTACAAGTCAACTCTAAACTTACATTAGCCCCCAATTCTGTACTAGCTGCATCATTTAGCAGGTAAGTTCTAGTGGAGACTAGTCACAAAGGTCAACCAGGAACAAGAAGAAATCCTGACTCACTCATCCTACCTGTAACATTTCGTAATAAAGCCACAAAGCAAGCTGTAAACCCCCTCTCCAGACAACTACACTTACCATGCAGGTGCCTCAAGGTGGGGGTTCCCAAATGATACCAACACCTAGATCAATGCATGCAAACCAATGCCAAGTCATGCCAACAGAGAACCTGCATATGCCCGGGAAGACCCCACTGTCCACGCAACTCTGCATTCTCCCTGCCGGCACCCTCAGGCTCTCAAGTACTTAAGTCATACATTAAGCTTCCTCCCTGTGGACCTTCAATTGACGGAAAACGAAGAGGCAGGTGTGCTAGAATAGTAAAGAAAGTAATTCCACACATGAAGACATTCTTCTATTTTACATTTTATTGCATTATGAAAATACATTTATTTGGCAAAGTGATCTAGGCTCCAAGTTGAAATAAAGGAGAATTCTGGTGTCTGGATTGTTTTTAAATGTGAAATATATGTATTCTAGCCAATACATACTAGCATCCTTGTTAGGCCAATAACCCAGTCAAGCTAGTTTTCATAATTCCATATGAAATTACAAGGTGTTTTTTTCATCCATTCATCTTACGATCAGCACAAAACTCAAGAACTGACCTTCATTTTTGTCAAAACCAATAGATCTAAGAAAGTCCTTCTCGAAGACAATTTGAAACACTACTCAAAATACTTTGCTTTGGCTCTGCAGGTACATCTCCATCCTCTCATTACAGTTTTCACATTCAAACATTGCAGCAGCTTCAGGCTCTGCCCAGGTACCATTCAGTAAACTAGTACATTACATACATTATTTGAAAAATTGATTTTACAAATGCACAAATACATGCCTATCTACACTGCCAAAATAAAACACTGGGACCTCAATGCTCTAACAGGTCAGCCAGACTTTCTGACCCAAGACTTCTGGGACAGCTTTCCGAAGCCGATAGTTACAGCTCCCTAACTCCATTGCTCTGGGCACACACAGGAAAGGCTGTAGTTGTAACAAACGTAAATGGATTAAATTGAACCAACACTCAAAATATATTTTCACTACTCATTTTTGCTCTGCCACATACCCAGAACTGAAGACATTTTTCAAAAATGGTCCCTTTTTAAAAGGGAAAAAAAATAGCAAAAACAAGTCACATGTATACTCTTTCCTCATTGGCATCACCCAATTACATGTCAGGGTTGGGAAGGGAGAAATAAAAGAGTAAGAATTTGTTCAGTATCAGAGGGCAGCTACTTCAGTCATCAAAGCCTTGATTCTCCTGGATCTTCTCATACGGATCTGCTGCATACGTTAAGGAAATGTGCCTAAAACTCGCCTTTTGAACAAATGACTCAGTTCATGTTAGAACTGATGCTTTCTTTGCACAATGCCTAAGGTAAGTGCATCTAACAACACTTCTGGAAATGGGCTTCCAAAGGGGCCAATGCATCTACAGCCTGAACAGTTTCACAACGTGATGAGTACTGCAGCTGCCCTAGAGACCCTCCCCAGTATCCTACATGTATCTGTATAAACAGCAACAACTTTCATCTATGATCAACATAGGAATAGCTAATAAATATTAAAACTATTAAACTATAGATTAAAATGCAGACCTCTCACAGAATTGAGTGATGTCATTTTGGTACATTCACCATTATTATACTTTATTTAATAAAGAAATACATTTTCTCTTGCAAAGATAGTAATTGCAAGTTTACAAATAAAACCACAGACCTCCATTCATGATGCTAAATCTTCTTTAACCAGCAGCAAACTGATTTGTTTACAAATGGTCCATGGAACCATAAATAAAGACTATCAAAGGTCAAAGGAGCTTAGAGAACAGGTTTATTGACAACAATCTCATAAATACCCTAAGGAAAATCTCAAAGTTTCTAAACCTAAAATGGTTAAAATCTGCCCTCACTGGCAATCCCTCAACAAAATAGAGTAACAGGTCACTACACATGAATGTCACATTCAAAATTCGCTTCATTTTTCAACATTTTTGCCAAAATTTTTTAAAAATTACATTTGATTTTCACCCCTCTTGGGTGCAGTAAATCAACACTCAATTTTATTAGACAGATTCATAACTCTAGCTGCTGTGAACCTGAAGGTTGTCAGTCAGTAGTATATTACTCTATGAACAAAGGGAGCCAATATCTTGTTATTTTAGTCATAGTAATGTCTAAGTAGTCACAATGCAAACTTTGTGGTTTCCCTCCAAATCCCCCAAAGTTTATGATACAGTGTGAGAAACTGTTTGCATCAGCTACTCTAAGTCCATCTGTGTACCTCAGGTGTCTGAAACTAAAAAAGGAGTTCTTTTGTATTTTGATAAAAATGTACTCGAATATTTCATAACATTAATATTTATTGCTTTATATGAATACTGTATTGAAAGCCCAAGCATTCAGTTTACACACGAAATTATACAATTATACCGCTTCACAAAGGCAGTGAACACATTACAATCTACAAAATCTACTTTACAGAAATTTAAAAATTCTAAATATCAAAAGGTACAGCTGAAGAAACAGGTATAAATTTGGCAGCCAGTAATTTTGACAGGGAAGTTGCAGCTTGCATGACATTAAATATGTGAATTTGAAAATATTGAGTTTAGAGTAGTAACTTTGTGCTTTGTGTTGATCTGAAAAATGTAACACTGGCTGTCAAAGAAGCATGTTCAAAAATATTAATTCACTTCCAAATGTTATACAAATCATGGTGGTTTCTGTGTACCCTAGAGCTTCAGTCATTTTAGCTCAGGTACATTACTGAAGTACCTCCTAATTCTTCCAGTACAGTGCTGTTTCACAGCAGTGCCATGTGCATACAGAATAATTTAGAAATAAAGGTGTAATGTCACAATGTTCAGAAAAGCAAGTGAAACGGGACCTGCCGGCTCTTCTGAGATGGTTTCCTGTCAGGCTCCTAAGCACTCATTCTACCAAACAGTGAGTTAATGCTCCTACGCAACTCCCAACATAAAGCACATTTTCTCATAAATAATGAAGTCTTTTTTTTTTTTCCTCAGGCACCTTAGAAGTATACAAAAGAATTTTAGTTTGCACAGATCTCTTGGAATGTGTTTATCCTGGTATTTCAACAGACTTAAAGATTGCCAGGGTTTTACAGGGGCCAGATTTTATCTCAATTACTCAGAAGAGAAAGAAAATGTCTTCTGAAAGAAGTGAACTCAGTCATTACCAATAAAAAAGTATTCACTGTATCATCTCTTATAGAAACAGAAAAATATAACATTCCCCCTTAGAATAATCTATATATGTATATATGACTTAAAGTTCCATTGTACAGTTAAACAATAAAATCTGAAACCACATGAAACCCTATAATTCACATGTTAACATGTTCAAACTATGACTGAAATATGGAAACCACTAGAGACAAGACAAAAATCTTCCTTGTGTATGTATAAACCAAATGTGATCATCTTTAAAAAAGTTTTCAAAATTATAATTATCTTCCAGTTTAAAAACTTTAATTCTAAATAAAAAAAAAATCTATACACAAACCACTGATTTGAGTACACCAAAAAAGAAAGGGAAAAAAAAAAAAAAAAAAACAAGCAAAAACCAAACAAAACAAGAAAATCAGCAATAAGCGGGACCTAGAGGAGCCGGTATTCACAGCTCTTCCACGCACAACTCTTTCAGGGTTTATTCTTAAGGTTCTTTATTTTACAGCCTGTTTCTCTTGTAAAACTAAAGGTCCACTTTATTACTTAAAAGTCTGATACAGTGTAAAACCAGAACTGTATGTAAAATACTGCCTCTAAGTGTTCCTAAGTCGTTAAGTCTTGTTCCATGGGTTCGTCGGTGACGTCTGTGGTTTCGTCGTCGTCGTTCTCCATGGGTGACACCGAGACACCTTCTCCAGCTTTCCTGGGCCCTCCCGGCTCCTCTGTCTCCAGGCAGTCAGAACCACTCCTCACAGCCCCTGCGCTGTCCCTCCTTTCTGGGGGAGGATCTCTCTGAGCTGGAGACCGGTCCGAGTCCTCCATGTGAGCACCCTCCTCTGAGGGCTCTTCATTCACAGCTAAGGTGTCTTCAGATTCTTTCTCTTGATTTTTCCTTTCTGGGATGATTTCTCTTGGTGTCATAAAAGATTCTAAAAATAAGCAAATGTTGTAGTTAAATTTGATTTTCAAAATACACCCAGCTATGTTTCATGAATTCTGTTATCTACAGTTCCTTAGCAACCACACTCAGGGGACGCTCCCCTCTCACCTTCCTCCTCCTCGTCCTCCTCGTCCTCCTCCTCCTCATCCTCTTCTGTGCTGTGCTGCCTGCTGCGACTCTCCCTGTCCTGCTCCGGAGGAGACGCCGCTGCCACCGCTGCCGCTTCGGCTCCCTGTGCTCTGCTGCCCGCGCCCTCACTGCACACCGTCTGGCTGGCCGGCTCTCGGGCTTCACCTTCCTTGTCAAAGCGCAGTCTTTTCACCTCATGCTCCTCGGCCTCCACAGCATCTTCATCTGGATGTTTATTTTTAACAGGGCTCAGTGAGGAAACCTCGGATTCGGATCCTGGAGAATCACTGCTGATGGTTTTTGAAGTGTTATTAATACAATTATTTTCCTCATGATCTACATTCTCATCTGTAAACTGAATCCTTAACAGACTGCACTGTCAAATTAACTGCAAGTACCCGTGCTGAGAAAACACAGAACAATCCCAAAGCAATCTGAACCAGTTCATGGATGTTCCCATTGGAACCTACTTGGCAAGTTCAACCTTTCTGGGAAATTCTAGAAAATCTTGTCTACATTCACCTTCAGCTGTACTAATAAAGAAATCATAGCTCCTACAGCTACATCAAGGCGTGTTCTGACCCTCCGAGCAGAAAATGGGTCACATCCCACAGGACCCATGGAAGTTCCAGGATCCCAGGGCACCAAAATCTCAAGAGCTCCAAGTCTATATATAAAAGGCTCAGTATTTGCAGAGCCTCCCTTCTATTTTACATCACTGCTAGGTGACATAGTACCTACCTAATGCAAGTAAACACTGGGCACAGGGGACAAAGTCTGTACATAACCAGTACAAAATGTTCTTCCTCAATTAGTTTTCATCTTTTACTGATTGAATCTACCAAACCCAGAGATGGAACTCATAAATACAGAAAGGTCCATGTACCTTGTGAATAGTAAATAGTGCTAAAAGCCATTAACAGATGTTAAATTTCTATGCGCTTCTTTCTGTCTCTCTTTAAATATATAAAACACACAAACCTGTGGACTTTCTCTTCACTTGGCTGTAGGTCTGACTCTTTGCTCTCTGTGCTCTCAGGCAAACCATTTGTTGTCAAGGAGGCTGACAAAGAAAGCTTTGGTCGATTAAGTGGCCTGGGTGTTCCAGGCCCATTTATATTAGACCTATAATGAGATAAACCAATATCATTTTCTACTTTTAGGATTAATAATAATAATAATAATAATAATAATAATAATATATGTAGCCCGGTAAAACCTACAACATAGATCTTGTATCTTCCCCATAAAATGTCCAATTAAAAAAAAGTGACCCTGCTAACTCAAACACCCTAGATGGTTAAAAAAAAAAAACCACATACACACAATATTCTCACCTGTCAGTATAGTTTGGTGAGTTTCCAGGAAACATAACACCATTCATTCGATTTAAACTATTAGAACTGTTCTTCCTGTAATACAAGAAAACACTTCAGCTGGGCATGGTAGCACATGACTTTAATCCCAACACTGGGAGGCAGAGGTAAAGTTCTGAGCTCAAGGTCAGCATGACTATATAGTAAGTTCCAGATCAGCTAGGGCCACAGAGTAAGATCCTGTCTCAAAAAAAAAAAAAAAAAAAGGCAATAACGAAGACAGAGGAAGTGAGGGGTTACAAATGGCTCACTTCTTTAATTTTGATAATAACTAGGTGTAGGACTGGAGAAATAGTTCAACAGGCAAGAGCACAAGCTGCTTGCTCTTCCAGAGGACTTGTGTTCTGTTCCCAGAATCCTCACAGTGGCTCACAATCATCTGTAACTCTACAACTCAATTCCAGAAGAGCTGATACCTGCTTCTGAACTACATGGCATGCACAAGGTATACATACATTCAGGCAAAAACACAACACATAGGAAGCAAAATAAACACGTTAAAAAGAAGAATAATCTGGGTCTTTAAAAAACAAAACAAAAAAGCTGGGGCTGTCGAATTCAAACACAGATAATGGGAAATTAGCACGTGCGCGCGCACGCGCACGCGCGCGCACACACACGTATGGGGAAAAACAACTATTAGTCAATGACCCTTGCTTTTGAATCTCCTGGAATGTTCTTCAGGTAACTTCATATTCATTACAGTATCAAAACATTTAATTCAAAAGGAAATCAATTTTGCATTTTTTTTGTTTGTTTTTCTACCAAGAAGCATCAAGGGATTATCTCAGTACCTAACTTAGCAAGACAGACAAAGTCAAGAACTCTAAAAACAAAATTGTCTAAGAAATAAATGGCACTTAAGATTAAGCCAATGGATCTTAGGCCTCTTGTCCCCGACCTTCACACACCCCAGGACACTCAAGTCTGTTGAGTGTGCATGCAATTTCAACATCCACCCACAACAAAGAATTATGCAGGTGGCCTAATTGCTAATGGTGTCATGGCTGAACACATGCCTGGAACCAAGTCCTTTATTTGGCATAGAAATCCTGACAACTAACAATACCTGTCCATCACAGAGAACACCATGAAGTATCTTATTCCAAACCTAACAGCCATCCCTAGAAAATCATCCAGGTGGCCAGAAGTGTAGTAAGAAACCAGTCTCTTTAGTACAAATCTCTCTACTGGAAACACTTGAGCAGTATTTTGTCAACATTTCACCTCAGGGACCAGGTGGTAGATTTCACATGTACTGAAGTGTATTTAGTTACATATAAAATAAATGCACACTACTTTAACATTTTAAAATAATGAGAAAAATCTCTATACTTACTCTGAAGAAGGACACACACAGCTAACAACCATCACATTCTGAAATAACAAAAGTAGTGACTCAATGAGTGAAAGCAATGCACAGTAACGCAACAGTTGAACAACTTGTTTGAAACTCTCAGATTACGCCTCCATCTATTCTAACTGAAAGCAACTGGTTACAAACAAAATCAACAAAAACCAGAAAACTATGAGCAGCAAGAAGGACTTCAGAGGTCTCACTGCACACTCACTGGCTTGCTTTATCATTTATCTTGCATGCCTTTGTGTCTCTGAGTTCAAGGCCGCAAAACCCTCCACCACACAGGTCTCAGGATCAGGCCTGTGTAGTGGGTAGCCATTCCAGCTTTGGTGTGGAAGTTCCAACCCCCATTGAGGCTTTGGTAACTATCACTTTGACGTCTTTATGTTATTTCCATCATCATCATCATCATCATCATCATCATCATCATCATCATCGTAGCAGTACCCTGCCACCCATAATGTGAACTATATCTTTCTACTCAATATATCACTAAAATGCTTTTACATAAAGTTTCTAAGGTTGTGTGCCTCTGAATTCCAGAATTCAGAATTCCACAACGACATTTATAACGTACTGCTAACACTTACGTCTTTCTGGTAGGCTTTTTTTTTTTAATGCCTAACAAAGAAAATGTTTGTAAAATAAAAAAAACAAAACAAGCCAGGTAGTGGTGACACACACCTTTAATTCCAACACTTGGGAGGCAGGGGCAGATCTCTAGGTTTGAAGCCAGCCTGGTCTACAGAGTGAGTTCTAGGCCAGCCAGGGCTATATACAGAGAAACCCTGTCTCAGAAAAGAAAACCAAAAAAATAATAAAATAAAACCGAATAAGCAGCTTTCCTCAAACTTAATAATGGTTGCCTAGGACCTCGTGGGTCTTTTTTCTGCCTCTGCTTATAAATTTCTCTCTGAAACATAGAATGCAATTTAGAAAGCAAAATAACTCAGTAGACAGTCTATGAAACAACTCATGCCATTGTCTTTTCTGGAACCTATTAGGTTTCACTTTAATTCGTGTGATAGAATACATACCTTTTCTACTCCTCGGAGAAATTTGTCTGTTCCTGTATAATTTCTTCTTGGATCTGTTAGCAATTCACATAGTCGTTGAATAGTAAAAGGGATACTGCAAAGGAATAATTGTATAGTTTGAGTCCTAAGTGTAAGAAACTAGGAGCAGTGCTCGAGAGTGAGCTTTATGGAGTCCTGTGCTGTGTCAAGCCAAAAAAGGAATGCAGGAGCCAGTGAGCAATATAAAAGAACACTGAAAACCGTGTCAAAACCCATGCTGGAGAAAATGGAGTGCAGTGTTCTAAATGCTGACTGCTCAATTTCAACTTTACCAGAAAGGTAACACAAATTAATAATTGTCAGTTTATTTTCAAACAGAATGTTTTCTCAAGCATTCTTTTGCACTCAAACATTTTACTGAACATCATAAACAACTTTGTTACTGGATAGAGAATTATCACAGCAAATAAAAAAGACAATAATCATTTTACAAAGAGTTTTGAGAAAACCACAAAGATGGCTCAGTAGTTTAGAGCACTGGTTCCTCTCCAGAGGACTCAGGTTTGATTCCCAGGACCCACATAACATAGCAGCTCACAGTTTCTGTAACTCTAATCGCAGGGGAATCTGACATCATCCTGGGAACCAGGCACACAGGTGGTACATAAAGACATAAATGTAAGCAAAACAACCATTCTTATAAAATAAAGAAATTTTAAAAAAGGACTTGACTCAAAAAATTATTAGCAACCATCAGAATTACAGCTAAGTGTCATGCTGTTAGATGTAACAAACGCTGAGAAAATGTACATCTTTGGATTTCAGTGTTTTTCATTAACATCTACTTGTGTGGTTTATGAAGAGAACTGCAAAGCCTCAGATTCACATACAATATTCACAAGGTCTTCATTTTCATACAATAGTCTACCCTACAGCAATGTAGCTGGTGTGATAATGACATTTTTGCTGTACCACACACATTTGACAGAAATCATAGTAGTTTCTCACTGGATAAACTACACTTATATATTACTTTTTTTTCCTTTTTTTTTCTTTAAAGAGGCAAGGTCTTACTTTTGTAGACCAGGCTGACCTAGAACTCAGATATCTGCCTGTCTAGTTCTAGGATTAAAGGCATGTGATACCACACTCTGTAAATTTCACATTCTTAGCACAAACACTATTTTTGCATTCTTATGTCAGTGTAAGATTTAGGAAATGTGTAAAGGAAATGTTCATAATAAAACAAATGTTTTCTGATTTAAATCCAAAGCTCTATCTAAAAGTGAAGAGTATTCTGCCAAAGAATGTAAAATAAAAAGGTGCAGCATTTACCTGACATATCCAGAAACAAAACCCACAAAACAATCAACAATCAAAGTACAGCAAAGACACAACCTAAATAAAAAGCGAAGCAGACATCCTATTAGAAAACACCAAAATAATACTAATAGACATGTAGATCAATGGGACAAAAGACCCCAATGTGTTCATACAATTACAGTCATCCCATAATTGACAAAGATGCCCAAAAATACACAATAAAGAGAAAGACAGCATCTTCAATAAATAATACTGGGAACTGGATGCCCACATGTGAAAGAATGAAATTAGACCTATTATCTATTACCCTGCTCATAATCAGTTCCAAATGGACAATGACCTCAATGTGAAGCCTGAAATGCCGAAACCACTAGAAGAAAACATAAGCAGTGTCTACAAGATATAGGTGTAGCCAAGGACTTTCACTCAGGAATTCAGGCCCGTAACTGATAAGTGGGACCAAACTAAAAGCCTCTATACATATAGCAAAAGGAACAATGCAGTGAAGAGGAAGCCCAGACAGTGGGAGAGAACTTGTGTCAGCTATACATCTGATGGAGAATTAATATCCAGAGTATATGGAAAGAAAACCCACCACAATAAAAACTTAATTATCAAGAAAACCCAATTTAAAACTGGGCCACTATCTGAACAGAGTTCACAAAAAAAGAAATAAAAATATTTGTTAAATGTGTTCAATATCCTTAGCAACTAGGGAAATGCAAATTAAAACAACTTTGAGTTTTCATCTCACCCCAGTCAGAATGGCTATGGTCAAGAAAACAACTAACAAATGCTGGCATGGGTGTGGGGAATGGGGAACCCTTACTCACTCAATGTTGGTGGGACTGCTAACTGGCGCCTCTATGGCAATCAATGTGGAGAAATCTCAAAAAGCTAAAAGTAGATCTTCGTATGATTCAGCTATACCACTCTCCTTGGCTATGTCCAGAGGACTCAACATTGACATCCTAACTCCACCAATACTACATGTTCACTCTGCTAACAACAGTGAGGAAATGGAAACCAACTGATGTCCCTCCATTGATGAATGGATTAACAAAGATGTGCTAAGTATACACAATGGCTGGGCATGGTGGCGCACGCCTTTAATCCCAGCACTTGGGAGGCAGAGGCAGGCTGATCTCTGTGAGTTCTGGAACTGCCAGGGCTATTACACAGGGAAACCCTGTTTCGAAAAACCTTTGAAAAAAAAAAAAAAAACCAACCACTACACACAATGGAATTTCTCTTGGGCTGTAAAGAAAAAAGTGAAATCATGACCTTTGCAGATAAATAGAACTAGAAAATACAATACTGCATGAGTTAATGTAATACAGACCGAGAAAGGCAAATTTCACATGTTCTCTCTTATTTATGAACGTTGAGTGTATAAACTGGACTAACCATAGAAACCCAGAGAGTAGAAGAGGACCACGGAGTGTGGTGAAAAGGAGCTCTAGAGGGGGCACAGGTGCTATGAAGAAGGAAATGGGAAGAGTGGAAGTGGGTGGGACAACATGACTAACGGGAGAGGAGAGGAGAGGAAAGGCTATACAGGAGAGTAACACTAAGAATGCTCAAAAGAAACAAAATCATTGTTTACTTACAATTACATGTACTCATATAAATATGTGTGTATACATACATACAGTTTAAATGCAGTAACAGAGTGATAATGTTCTCCATGGGTTCTCCAAGCACAGAAAACACTCATTTGAGTTGTTCAGGCAGTCTCTCCAATCAATATAAGCTATTGCTCTTGGAAGGTAAGACACTATTGCTGAAGCTATCACACATACTCCAGACACAGGACTTGGAAGAATAGGCTAGAACTGACCTGGAAGCTGCCTTCCTAAAGACTAGCAGTATCCAAAAGTGCTATGCAAACTGCCAAGGGAGGGCAGCAGTCAGTGGTCCTACCTAGCTGTAAATCCTGCAAACCACAATGACTGGCCCAGCAAGTTATCTCCACTGGCTAAATAATGGCACTTTTACCTTGGGACTAACCAACAGCTGTGTAACTGGACTGAAGGCTGGCTAAATAGGAGGGAATTCATGCTTGTTACTATAAACCTAGTCAATTACTCATAGCTGATCCAAAGTTATGGACCCTTGACGAGAACCTTCTATTGCCATGTTCCTAAACCAGCATAATTTCTAAATACACTCTAAGTATTTATCGTTATACTCACAAGTAAATGTAGCTCACCCCTCATCAAAGAAGTTTTGCAGCAGATGGAAACCATTACAGAAACCCACAAATGTTCAAATCACAAAAATCTACAACTGACACATCTTCAGTGCAACCCTTATACCTAAGGATCAAGAACATTGCAAAGAGGGGGTGGAGAGATTTCATGAGCCAGAGAACCAAGATGCCTGTTGCTGAACAGTGTCTTCTAGACACGACAGGGAAGCCGCACCATTAAGTCCTAACAATACTGCTGTTCAAACAAGACCTGCATAATGACAACATCAGTTATGTGCCTAACTGGGTGGGGAAACCACACAAGATCCTTCTCCCAGATGAAGAGCTATGGGTGAACAGGACATAGAGAGAAGGCCCTAGGATTAAGAGCACTTATTGCTCTTGCAGAGGACCTGGGCTCTGGCCTTAAGGTACTACTGTATGCATATGGTAAGCACACATACATACACTATTTTATGTTACAGCAATAAATGGATGCAGAAAAGAGAAAAATCAATCTCCTCCAGGGATGAGCCCCCTGATAAATTATCCAATCTCAAGTGATTAGCCCTAAACACATATACATAGAGCAACACTCAACTAACTCAGTATGCTGTATATACTTACAAACACACATAATTTAAAAGGTCATAAATTTGAGAGTGGGGCCACAGAATGAGGGGTGGAAATTATGTACTTGCAGTACTTATATATGAAATAGTCTTACAAAAAAAAGTCATTCACTTTTATGTGTAGGATGCAGTTTTAGTATGTCTTTCTTTTTCACTCAGTCTGACAAACTATTTAATGGAACCTAACTTAAATATCTATCACCAAAAACTGAAGAAAAGCTAGATGTGGTGGGTCACAACTTTAAAATCAGCTCTTGGGAGAAAGGCAGGTGGATCTGTGAGTTCCAGACCAGTCAGAGATACACAGTGAGACAACAGTAAGATGCTAGCTAGTGCATCCTTGCAAGGTACCAGAACCTTGACTGAGGGTAGTGAGAGAATGAAGAAAACACAGAAAGCTAGGATGGGATGTCTAGGATAAAGAAGCTATAGCACCCAGAAAGCTTAGTATGTTTATTATTTACAGCTAACCTCAGTAGGAACAGTCTCTGTAGGAGAGCCCATCTTCAGGACATAAACATCCAAGGGAGAAAGCTAAAATGCACATTTTCTGCAGTCAACATTGCCCAGAGGAAGGCTTTGCCACCCCCATGGGTCATTACGTCAAACACATTCACAATTTTACTTGCTCCCTACATGATGCTGTCTCAAATCAAAGCTGAATAGGCTCCTACTGAATTATCTCACACAATTCAGAGACGGAGCCTAACAACATTATCTTTACATAAAGCACTATGTTCTTTCTATACCAAGGCTTAGCCTCTTTCAATATTGGCAAAAAGCCAAGGTTGCGAGTACATTAATGTTTGTCTCAGTCCACATCC
This sequence comes from Peromyscus attwateri, assembly GCA_902168425.1. Taxonomy (NCBI): domain Eukaryota; kingdom Metazoa; phylum Chordata; class Mammalia; order Rodentia; family Cricetidae; genus Peromyscus; species Peromyscus attwateri. Next base: position 22,023 of record CABHPP010116303.1, read on the forward strand.
CTAAATCAATCTACAGTATGTCAAAGCCTTTAACCAAGTTAATCATCTGAGTGCTGATAGTAATCTAAATTGTGATTTGATCATACCAACCCCTATCATCACAAGCCAAGGTGAGGGAATAATAAGTACCAAATTATACCAATTCTCAACTAATTATACTCTGAAAAGGGGAGAGAAGAAAATAAGCACATTTTAATGAATAGACTCAATGGGCTAGAGTTAACTACACTTGCTGCTCTTACAGAGGACCTGGGTTTGGTCCAGCACCCACATGATAGTTCACAACCACCTGGAACTCCAATTCCAAGGGATCAGACCCTCTTCAAATCTCCACAGACACCAGGTGAATATACATACATACATGCCGATTGAACACTACACATAATGTAATCTTTAAAATATTAATATATTTATCCAGTTAACAAATGCTTACCCCAATAATTAACAAAAAGGCAGACATTTTCTCAACCAATAAAGGAACAGAAAACCCAGAAACAATAAAGTACCTCACTGAGTAAAGAACAAAGTAACAAAAAGAAGGACCCGTTCTTTCACATGAAAACAACCAGAGTTAACGATAAAGCAAACAGCAAATCTATTTTAAATCTGTATGTAATCCAAAGGATAAAAACCAAATAAATGCTCTTCTACAAAAGTACAAACTGGTGCCTCAAATGTAAAAAGAGATGCACATGTGCAGGACGGACGGACACACACGCGCGCGCGCGCGCGCGCACCCACACACCCACACCCCCACACACACACACACACACACACACACACACACACACACACACCACCTAAGGTCTCAGTGCACATTTGAAAATCTATCAGTCTAGATATCTACCTCAGTCTTCTATAGCCTTGTTTAGGAAAATCAGTTATCCCCAGAAGCTAACCATTCAGATGATAAAAAAAAAAGTAAAAAATATTAATTTTTTTAAAAAAGGAAAGTGAGTGGCAACTTTTAACTTAAAAATGAGAGTAAAAAAATTACATACTCAAAATTTACTAAAATAAGGATCAAATGGGGACGGGGAAAAAGGATAAGAAAGGAAATACGGGAAGAGACAAAAACTAAGGGGCATTTGAAGGGCTTATAGAAAACCCACAACACAGAAGCTTCCTAAAATATACACATATGGTCGGGCAGCGGTGGCGCACGCCTTTAATCCCAGCACTAGGGAGGCAGAGCCAGGTGGATCTCTGTGAGTTCGAGGCCAGCCTGTTCTACAGATCGAGATCCAGGAACAGGCACCAAAGCTACACAGAGAAACCCTGTCTCCAAAAACCAAAAAACAAAAAAAACCAACAACAACAAAAAATACACATACATGTAACCAAGTGGAATCACCAAACAATGGGGGAGAAAAAAAGCCCCAATTAGACATTAACACCAAATGAAACCTCCAGTTCTAGCGCCCCACAGAACCCCTAAAGAACCCAGGCTATTGGTTGCTCTCCACAAAATGATACTAAGACCCTACCCTACTGCTGGAGACAACACATAATAACTCACTGAGCACAGAGACATTGGGCTGGCACTACCTAGAGCCTTCCTCCTATAGACTAGTGTTCATGGCACTAGAAAGTACTCTGGCAAACACCAACCCAGCTACAAACCCTTCAAACTACACTGGTGACCTGCCCCCAAGATACACTGGTGCAGTAGTGACCCAAAGCTTGGTTGGGGGAGTAACAACCCATACCTGATTGGATTTAAGACCCACTCTATGAGATGGAACCCATATCTGCTTGGAACCCTGACACTGCTTGGGTGGCCAAGAACTGAAGACTAGATAGCCCAGGTATCTAGGGGAAAACCAAATGCTGCTACTGTTCTGCTAGAGGAACACAACAATCAAATGACCCCCAGTGATAGTCTACAACACTCAAAGATCAGTCAGTGCCTTGCTCAGTCATCACCAGAGGCTCTTCCTCCTGCAGCAGGCGGGAACAAATCAGAGACCCACAGCCAGACTATGTGCAGAGAGTGAGAGACCTTGGAACACTCAGCCCTAAATGGGATGTCTCTAGCAAATTTCTCTCCTCAGGGCTCAGGGAACTCTACAGAAGAGAAAACAGAAAGAGTGTATGAGCCAGAGAGGATTAAGGTCTCCTAAACACAGCCCGAGTGGTGTACATATGAACTTGGAGACTGGCAGCATGCACAGGGCTGCACAAGATAAGGTCCCAGAGCTAAGAGAAGTGGACACACACCCTCATCACTAACCAAAAGCTACTTTTCTCCAGGAAAGTCTCACTGGGAAAAAGAAGGGTAGGACCTTATGCCCAGCAGAAGGCATCTTTGGAAGCTGTCTCATATGCTGGATTGAGGGTTGTTGTTTTTTAATCTTATAGGTCCTTTGCATATATATATTATGGTTTCCGGTTGTGTTTTCATGGGATTCCTGTATGTCAACTTATGTGTCTCTGCATCTGTGTGTTTCTTGTGCTTTTTCTTCTGTTTGTTTTGTCCTATTCCGATTTGTTTTTGTTTTATCTTATTTTACTATTATTCCTTAGATATCTGTTTTCTTAGGAAAGACCAAAGAGAGAAGAAAGTGTAGATCAAGATGAGAAGCCATAATCAGAATATATTGTATTTAAAAAAATCTAGGTTGGGGATTTAGCTCAGTGGCAGAGCGCTTGCCTAGCAAGCACAAGGCCCTGGGTTCGATCCTCAGCTCAAAAAAAAAAAAAAACTATTTTCAATAAGAGAAAAAAATTAAAATAACGAAGTGAGTGAACTTGAAATTCAAAGAGCAAAAAATTACATACTCAAAATTTACTAAAATAATTTAGAAAATAACATAATCTGTGTCAAGATACTATGAAGCATTTAATTTATAGCTTTCAAAAACTAAAGCATAAGCTGGGCGGTGGTGGCGCACACCTTTAATCCCAGCACCCAGGGGGGAGAGACAGGTGGATCTCTGTGAGTTCGAAGCCAGCCTGGTCTACAGAGTTCCAGGACAGACAAGACAGAGAAACCCTGTCTCAGAAAAAAAAAATAACACACACACACACACACACACACACACACACACACACACACACACACAGGCTCATCTGAGACTCAAGGCAATCTCTTACTTGTAACCCTTGTAAAATCAAAAAGCAAATTACAAACAGAACAGGGCTGGAGCGATGGCTCAGCAATTAAGAGCACTGGCTGTTGCTCTTGCAGAGGACCTGAATCTGGTTTCCAGCATGTACATGGCAACACACACACACACACACACAAAGCTGGTAAAAGCTTAAGAAAAACAAAAAGCCATTAATTAAAGGACTACTGACACATGAAAAAAATGCCATTTTATTTCACAAAAGTACAAACTGGAACCTCAAATGTAGACAGAAGAGATGTACATAAAACTCCTAAAAACATACACAGGCATATACACAACTACAGTAACTAGTTATTACACAGAGGCATAAATGAACAGTTTGTGATAGGGCTAGGATGTAGCTGATTGGTAAAGTGTCGGTATAGAATTTGCAAAAATTTGAACCTCCAGCAACTCTAACTCACTCTCTCCTCTCTCTCTCTCTCTGACACACAGAGAGAGAGAGAGAGAGAGAGAGAGAGAGAGAGAGAGAGAGAGAGAGAGAGAGAGAGGAAAGCAACCTGTTTAAGTGTGATATGTTCTTGCCTAGAGCAACAAATCAACAAAAGATGGTCTGTACAATATGTACTACAAACAAGGATGGCTCACAGCACTGCTCCCCAACTTCATTTACCAAAGGGGGGGAAAAGCTCACAATCATAGAGAAAGGCATATTATGAGCTGTTTACATATGAGAAAACAGAACCACAAAAGACAGCATTTTTTTCTTTCCTTTTTGGATTTTTTAAAAAAGATTGTATGTGTATGTGCATGTATGCATGCACACTTGAGGTCACACGTTGGTGGAAGCCAGAGGCATTCAATCCTCTGGAGCCATAGTTACAGGTGGTTGTTAAGAGTCTGACATGGGTGCTAGGAACCCAACTGTGACCGTCTGCCTCGTCTTCAGCCCCTCTCCTTTGGGTTTTTGAGACTGATCTCATGATGTAGCACAGGCTGGTCTGCATGCGGTCTTAAATCATCCTGCCTCAGACTACAGTGCAAGGATGAAATGTGTGATGAGCCACCACAACAGACTATAAATGAACTTACTAATTATTGAAATATCAAAGTTTTCCTAAAGTGAAAATACAACTAGCATGTAACATGACTCCAATACATCTATGATGTTTGGGGATCTTTTTAAAAAAGAATAAAGATATATCACTTTTATCAAAGACAACCTATTAAAAATGAAGGAAGACCCTCAGCTGATGGAACAGGGCTCGGGCGTTAGCTCAGTGGGTAGTGTTTGCTCTGCCCCAGCACAAGCACCTGAATTTGAGTACCAGCACCCTTGTAAAAAGCTCGGGTAGTAGCACACATCTGTATCTCAAATGCTGGGAGGTAGAAACAGGTGGATCCCTGGGGCTTAATCACTGGCTAGCCAGTCTAGCCAATTACCAGGCTCCAGGACCAGGGAGCAATGGAAGAAGACAGTATGACAGAACCTGTGGTGGCCACAGGCGCTGCACAGATGAGTGCACACACAGGCACACACCACACACAAAATACTATTTAAAATTTTAAAAAAAATCCAATGGACAGCAAAAACGTATAATTAAAACAAAATTATCAAAACCTTTATTCAGAACTTTAAAACAAAGACTTTCTTGTTTCAACATATCTATATAATTATAGACCAAAAATGCAGATATAAAATGAAAATTCGTAATGTATCACTAGTTAAACTTAAATTCTGACTAATTAGAGTAAATAATCCAAACAGCCATTCTGAAAACTGGAATTAAAAACACCTTAAGAGCAATTACGTTTAAGTGTGCTTAGACATTTAATGACTGTTCAAATCATCTAAAGTAGATGAATACATGTTTTAACAGGTTAAGAAATTATAAATATTTTAACTTTACCTAATAACCTACTTATCTGTTATCTACTCTAATAGAATTAATTAAGAATATTTGCTCTTACTAATAAATTAGCTCAATATTAAAAATGCAGTGGTATAATTCATTTTAACCCCATATATCTGGAATAGCTGTGTGTGTGTGTGTGTGTGTGTGTGTGTGTACACGTACATGTACTATATACAAATATTCTACAAAGGAAGTCTGTTTATGCTGCATACATCCAGCACAAGAATAAATTTTATGCAACATATAGCACACATAACACATAGCTTTTTTCCCGTACGTGCTTTTAAAGAGTCCCAGATAAACTCATAATAAACAGGCATATGGTTAAATAACTAACGGGACAACAGGATATCTCCAGGAAAAGTTTTAGTAATATCCCTAATGCCAGAGCATAAACTTCTGATAGTGCAGGCAAATTCCTAAACTTAAAATGGGAATAAGAAGCTGAGAATGGGGCTGGAGAGATGGCTCAGAGGTTAAGAGCACTGACTGCTCTTCCAGAGGTCCTGAGTTCAATTCCCAGCAACCACATGGTGGCTCACAACCATCTGTAATGAGATCTGGTGCCCTCTTCTGGCCTGCAGTCATACATGCTGTATACATAAATAAATAAATAAATCTTTAAAAAAAAAGAAATGGTAAAAAAAAAAAAAATAAAAAAAAAAAAAAAAAAAAGCTGAGAATGGGGTTGGAGAGATGGCTCAGGTTAAGAACATCGTCTGCTCTTCTAGAGGTCATGAGTTCAATTCCCAGCAACCACATGATGGCTCACAACCACCTATGAGATCTGGTGCCCTCTTCTGGCATGCATGCATGCATAACACTATATATATAATAAATAAATCTTTAAAAAAAGAAGCAGCAGCGGAGAATGACAGTGCACACATTTAACATCAAAGGAACAAAGAGGCAGTGGATCTCTGTGAATTCAAGGCTAGCCAGGGCTACACAGTAAGATCCTATCTCAAACCCCAGCTCCCCAAAAGAATCAGGTTATTTGTGGTCTAAAAACATACAATTAAAACCTCTTCACGTAACACCTACCAATAAACAGGAATCTTATTAACAGAAACCCAATTCACTGTATTTCACACTGTTGTCACATGCTTCAAATTACTAGTGCCAAATGCAATACTCAATGAGTTAACTCCACAAATGCATCATTCCTTCAGTAAACATAAAGTTCTAAATTAGAACTTAATTACTAATAGGAAGCACAGCAACACTTTTAAAGTAATCACATTCACTTAGTGTTCCTGGTGTTTTCAATATTAAAAACGCTTACATTTATTGAGAGAAAGGGGGGACTCAAACTCTAAAATAAATAAACCTCTTAAGTATAAATAAGTCTTCACCAAATATCAAAATACCAAATAAAGAAAAGAAACATTCAAATATTTCTTGATAAATGAACGCTGCTGCTATCTTGATAAATGCATGCATAAAAGTATGACTATCCCTGAAACTCATAAAATTGGTTCAAGTTGTTTTTTTTTTCAATGAAGACTGTAAACATTTAAAATATTTATGAGCCAAAATTTGGCAAGCACAGCTGGGTGGTGGTGGTGCATGTCTTTAATCCCAGCACTCAGGAGGCAGAGGCAGGTTGATCTCTGTGAGTTCAAGGCCAGCCTGGTCTACAAATAGAGTTCCAAGACAACCAGAGCTGTTACACAGAGAACCCCCGTGGAGGGTGCACCAAGCACTAGAGATATAATAGTCAATTATCAACCAGATATAGCAAAATTTAAAGAAATAACATCTAAAATTAAATCTTTAAAATATTATTATGTGCATACCCATTAAATCCAGTGACAATTTTCAGTATTCTTTCCTTCATTTCATCAAAGGGAATATATTCAACATTAGGATTAGGAGGACCTCTTGGTTCAGGAGCTGAAGTTCTGAAATCATCCATCACTTTCTCCAGTTTGAAAATAAAATAACCTTTAAATTGGGACCACTGAATCCTATAAAGAAAAAAGTCAGAAAACATTAACAATTACTCTTGCAATTACTTAACACTAAACACAGACACAGACACTATAAAGATGCTCATAATTTCCACAATAATGCTTATGTGGACTAGGAAAGTCTCTTACCATTAAAAGTACAGAGTAAGTCACGTTTGGTGGCATATACCTTTAATTCCAGCACTTGGGAGACTGAATGTTTTAGTTAGGGTTTATACTGTTGAGAAGAGACACCATGACCACAGCAACTCTTATAAAGAAAAACATTTAATTGTAGTGGTTGGTTCACTTACAGTTCAGAGATTCAGTCTATTATCATCATGGAAGGAAACAAGGCAGCATGCAGGCAGAAGGACGTGGTCTGAGACACTGGGTGTGGCTTGAGTATATATAAGGTCTCAAAGCCTGCCTCCAGTGACACACTTCCTCCAAGGCCGCACCTCCTAATGATGCCACTCCCTACGAGCTTATGGGGGGAAAGTACAAACTACCAAACTGAGGCAGGAGGATCTCTCTGAGTTTAAGGCCAGTCCTGTCTACAAAGTAAGTTCCAGGACAACCAGGAACCACACAGTGAGATCTTGTCCCAAAAAAACAAACAACAACAACAACAACAACAACAACAAATAAATAGATAGCTAGATAGCTAGATAGGTAAGTAAGTAAATAAGTTCTTTTCCTCCCTCCCTTTTCAGTCACTGTTATTTGAGGTATTCAGGGTACTGGTCCCAGCCTATCTGACATAGAAAAAAAAGTACACAAACGCCCGGGCTAGAAGATGGCTCAATGTTTAAGGCACACACAGTTCAAGCATGAAGGCAAAACCTTGGATCCCCAGAATCAAGTATTAGGTGGGTATGGTAGCCTATGTATAATTCTAGCACTTAGAAGGTAAAGATGAGAATCCATGAAGCTGACTGGCCAGCCAGCCAAACTGTATCAGCAAGCCCTGGGTTCAACAAAAAACTTGACTCCACTCAACAAATAACGTGGAGAAAGAAATCATCAATTCCAACATCATCCTTTGACTACAAAAATGAAGATACACATACACACAGGCATACAAACATGCACACATGCATATGGAAAAATATACAAGTACCCCATTTATTTTTTCTCTATTCATTGCTGGGTACTAATTTCCTCCAAGATAAAATGCTAACATTGACCAGCTCACTGCGATCCATCTTCCCCAATCTTATAAGGAGTAAGAACTGCTGACTTTTTTTTTTTTTTAAGTGTATGGGTATTTTGTCTAAATGCTTTCTTGTGCACCTTCTGGGTGCCTGCTGCCCAAGGAGGCTACAAGCTACAAGAGTGTGTCAGATCTTCTGAAACTGGAGTTGCAGGCAGTTGTGAGTTGCCATATGGCTGCTGGGAATCAAAACCCAGGCCCTATAGAAGAACAAGTGCTCTTAAGCACTGAGCCATCTCTCCGACTCCCTCCCACCCCCAGACACTCTTAGGCAAGCTGAGTAGCCTAGACTCTCAGACCAGCTATGCTGTCTGGAAGATACATTCTCTGACCTGCTCAGCTGCTTACAAGTGGCTCAGTGTGTTCTGTATTTCCAGCTATTGTAACCTGCCAGGCATTCTGGGGTTGGCTTTTGATGGTAAAACTGCCCCAGAGTCACTTCTGCTCTTGTAGTTAACACTTCATCCATGCTTAACTAACAGCAGTATCTGAACAGGAATGACTCCATACATAGGCTCATATATTTGAATGCTTGGTCATTAGGGAGTGGGCTTTGGGGTTTCAAACATTCAAGCCAGGCCCAGTGTCTCTCTCTTCCTGCTACCTGTGGATCATGATACAGAACTCTCAGCTCCTTCTCCAGCACCCTGTCTGCCTGCATGCTGCCCCACTTCCTGCCATGCTGATAACAGACTAAACCTTTAAACCAGCAGTTTTCAACCTGTGGGTCGTAACCCCTTGGGGTGTCAAATGACACTTTCATAGGAGCAAAATTATAGTTATAATGTAGGCAAGCCCCAATTAAATGCTTTCCTTGTAAGAGTTGCTGTGGTCATGGTGTCTCTTCACAGCAACAGAACATTGACTAAAACCAGTAAATATAAACTGAGCCAGTGCTCACCAAGTTGGACTTTGGTGATATCCTTACTTTAGTCTGACAATGGTTCCTGCTCAAGGGTGAGAAGAGGTTTGTTCGTGTCTCCCCGGGAATAGTACCAGACTTCTTAATCCTTTCTTCACATTTTACCATTAATATAAGAAAAAGTATGAAGGTGATACCTGAACAAACAGTCTCAATTCTAGGAGATACAAAAGTTAGGGATGTCACCTATTTTTTGTGCAGACAGTACTCTCATGTACGTTCACTATACACAATTACAGAAAACAGAGCATTAATTTGCTATATATGACTGTCTAGCAGTCCTATAAACTAGGCGAGTAGTTTCCAATTGTGATTCAAGAGATCAGGCTTGAATCAGGAATCAGGCAACTTCACTGTGCTATTAGCTCTATCTTCACCGTGCCAAAAACCTTGAAAGCAATGCTGGATGGAAATGATGATGACCTAGCAGCAATCCAGCAGCACCACCAAATCATACTAACAGTATTATCAGAAATTCAGTTTTGCTTTGTTCTGTGTTTTAAATCTGGGGCTGAAGATGTAACTCAGTTGGTAAAATGCTCACCTAGCATAGATGGCGTGCCCTGGGCTTGATCTAGCACAGTATAAATTGGGCATGCACAAACTGGTGATGGTGATGTAAGACTGTATTCTCAGCAGTTGGGAGATGGAGACAGGAGGTCAGAAATTCAAGGTCAGCATGGGCTAACATGAGGTAAGCCCCTCCACCCTTTTCATTTTAACAACCCACAACATTAAGGTCAAGAGCAGTTAAAAGGTCTTGAGGAAGAGCAAGTAGTGTCACAGACTGTGGATCCCAGCTACTCAAGAGGCTAAGGCTGAAGGACCTCTTGAACCCAGTTCCAGATCCGCCTGTCTCAACGTAAATTTTCTCAAGGAACAGGAAGACCCACGATCAACAAAATTAGTTTCAAAAGACTTTGGATTAAATAAAAAATTCATGATGGAGATTTCTGTGCTAATACACAAAACATACAGGAGGATCAATGTAGGTTTAGAACTGTTGACAGGAGGGCTCCAGGACAAAGTTAGAATAAGCTGGACCTTAAAAGGATAGAGCCAAGCCGGGTGGTGGTGGCAGCGGCAGGGCACGCCTTTAATCCCAGCACTCGGGAGGCAGAGGCAGGTGGACCTCTGTGAATTCGAGGCCAGCCTGGGCTACCAAGTGAGTTCCAGGAAAGGCGCAAAGCTACACAGAGAAACCCTGTCTCGAAAAACCAAAAAAAAAAAAAAAAAGGCCAGAGCAAAAAGAAAAAAAAAAAAAAAAAAAAAAAGTCAACAAAGGGAATTTCCCATACTCAGCAATGCTGGCATTGAGGACCACAAAATCGTGTCTTGTGGCAAGCTACCCTATGTGCTTTAAGTTTACTGCAGCATGGCTAACCACTATCCATGTGTGCCAGGAACAATGGCCACTCCTCAGAAGTAACAATCAACAAAAGTACCCCCCAGACATTGCTAAATGAACTTCCACCAGTTAAGAACCACTACAACCCTAATCCCTTCTGCTGAGGACTACAAAAAAAAAAAAATAAACTAGGAAACCCAGAACCTCAAACAGAAATCTCACAATGAGACATCAGGTTTACTTAAGAATACTCTAGCACTGTGACCTCTGGAAGGGTAAACACTCAGGTTAGTCTTCCTGCTGGCTGTGCCCCTGACAACACCATAGGCTGTGTCACTATGAAATTGTAACCCCAAAAATCCCTTCTCCTTTCAGCTGCTCCTGTCAGGATATTATCACAGTAACAACAAGGTCACCAAGACAAGCAGCACATGAAAAGCTGTCTGTAGGTTGAACATAATAAATATTAAAGAACTCGAGCATGACTTGGTATCAGCAGGGCTCCTATATCCATACCCTGAAGACACCAAGGGATGACTATCAGTTTGCAAATTCAAAGAGCTCACAAGGGTAACTGAAAGTAGCACCTAAGAATTGACAAGACAGACCTATATCAAAGCATGATAGAGAAAGTGCATAGTCTTGGAACCAAAGAGAAAACCCTACAATATGTCATTGATGAAACACAGAGGACCTCAAGTCAGTGTCAGAAGAGCAATAGGAAGACACCTCAAAATCTGAAGAGATGAGGATTTTTCAACTATATGCCGAAACTATCCATCAAGTGGGACAGTGATAGCAACACATCTTCAAACAATAAAAGCAAAATTAACCAGTTTGCTGTCCAGCCTTTCCTCACTCCATGAAATCAAATAAAATCAAGAAAGGATGGCATAGTGTCTAGAAAATGAAGATCACAAATAAATCAGAATTATAAAGAGGGAGATCTTTCATTCTAAGAATTGTCAACTTAGTTGTAAGATGTGAAGATTCCTATCTTTATAATATGGTAAAATTAAAAATCTACAGGTAATCAATTTGGAATAAACAATCAAGGGCAAAAGACACTGTCAGTAAGACAAAAAGACAGCCTTCAGAATGGCAAAAGACCTCACCAACCCCACATCTGACAGAGGACTGATCTCCAAAGTATATAAAGAACTCAAGAAACTAGACATCAAAATACTGAACAATCCAATTTAAAAATGGGCTAAAGAGCTGAACAGAGAATTCTCAAAAGAATCACAAATGGCTGAAAGACATTTAAGGAAATGCTTAACATCCTTAGTCATCAGAGAAATGCAAATCAAAATGACTCTGAGATACCACCTTACACCTGTCAGAATGGCTATGATCAAAAACACTAATGACAGTCTATGTTGGAGAGGATGTGAAGCAAGGGGAATACTCCTCCACTGTTGGTGGGAGTGCAAACTTGTACAACCACTGTGGAAATCAGTATGGAGGTTTCTCAGAAAATTGGGAACTGATCTACCTCAAGACCCAGCCATACCACTCTTGGGCATATACCCAAGGAATGCTCAATCATACCACAAGGGCACATGTTCAGTTATGTTCATAGCAGCATTATCCGTAATAGCCAGAACCTGGAAACAACCTAGATGCCCGTCAACTGAAGAATAGATTAAGAAAATGTGGTACATATACACAATGGAGTACTACTCAGCAGAGAAAAAACAATGACATCATGAAATTTGCAGGAAAATGGATGGAACTAGAAAATATCCTGAGTGAGGTAACCCAAATCCAGAAGGACAAACATGGTATGTATTCACTCATAAGTGGACACTAGATATAAAGCAAAGAACAATCAGACTGCAACCCACAGATCCAGGGAGGCTACATAGCAGGATGGACCCTAGAATGACTGTGGCTTATAGTAAGTTTTGATTTTACTCAATCACTGGGCAAGCTTCAGTGAAACATTTCACTATTAGGCTAAGAATTCATACTGTATCAAGCTGATAATAGAAAAAAAATTGAATTAAATAAAAAAAAAAAAAAAAGAATGTTTTTTTTCTGGGCTAGCAAGAGGCTCAACAGAGAAGGAGCTTGCTGCAAACCTGATGACCTGAGTTCAATCCCTGGATCCTACACTACAGGAGAAACAAACTCTTGCAAGTTGTCCTCTGACCTCCATGGGTACAGTTATACATATGTCCGTCACCCCACAATTTAAATTTTAAAAATGCCCCTTCATCACTGGGCATGGAGACCCTTGCCTATAATCCTAGCAGAGGGGAGTCCTGTCTCAAACATCTACAATGGGGCTACTTGGGCCAGCCCTTCCAAAGGTCACAAAAGCCAAGGGATGATGCAGAAGCAGTCTGTGCACCTGACACTGTCTAAAAGTGATCTAACCATGGCTCCTACTTGTATTCTGTTTATATTTGTATCAGATAGTGGGTCACAACCCCTTTGGGTGTCCAATGGCCCGTTCACAGAGGTCACCTTAGAGCATAGGAAAATACATTTACCTTATGATTCCTAACAGTAGCAAAATTTTATGAATTAGTTATGAAGCAGCAACAAAAATAATTTTATGATTGGGGGTCACCACAACATGAAGAATTATATCAAAGGGTCACAGCGTTAGCAAGGTTGAGAACCACTCTTCTAAGGAGACATATCCCTTCTTTGGCTATCAGACTAGTGACACTTGCTATTCTTGCGGAGGGCCAGCATTAAGTTTACAGCACTCACACTTCTGCTGACAATCATATGTAAATCCAGTTCCAGGAAATTTGATGTTCTCTTCTGACCTCCAAGGCCCTCTTCTGACTCCAGAAGCACCAGGTATGCATGTGGTGTACATATATACATATATAGGCAAAACACTCATACACATAAAGTAAATCTTTAAAAATAATAAAGTAGAAAGAAATGTAAGAACTTAGGGATGTGGGTAACATCTTGGGATGGCACTAGTAAGAGTAAAATGTGTCAGTTAACAAAAATGTGTTGAGCTGAATATGTACTGTCACATTAACAGGTAACTAACTTCAAGAAGTCTCTCCCCTAGAAATACTTTCAGAAGCACTTTAAGTAATCTCTCTTATTAAAGAGAAGAAAATTCTCAGTATTACTTCCCAACTCATTTCTATATCTTTAAAGATAAAGAAAATATGTCAACTGTCAAACCAGTATAGAAAATAAGGGAAAAAATGTTATCACTTAGCTTTTTCAAAGTCTAGTGAGATTTATTATTACAGTACTTGGTGAGGGAAAAGCATACTGCCACATTCAATGACCTCACTTCCTAGTTCTTTTCTAAAACTGAAGTATAGGTAGGGAATGCCCAGCTCCTTTCTCATATATACCTCCTGATGAACAATCTATGTGCTCATGTTCACCCTACATACAATAATGAGCAATCTTCCCTCTTATTCCCTACATACACATCTTTCTGGTAGATTACCCCCACCCAGTGTTTTTCCCATCTTCATCATTTTTCTTTACTCCTCCTCCCCTAGTTCCTACTTCATTTCTTCACTGTCCTATACAGTAAAATTCCTGGTGATATCTCTCAGTCAGGCTTTCAGCTCTCTCACTAAAACTAATTTGTCCCTATCAAGATCAATGACTTCCATGTTACTGTATCCAGTGGTTAACTCTCACTCTTCAACTTCCCTGCTCTCCCAGGAGCATTCTGCAAGGTTACCATTGTTCATTTTCAGCTGCCCAATGTGGCAACTCAAGAGCTCAACCTACCTGTTCTCTATGTAGAGCTAGTGGTTTCACCCAGTGTCACTTTTACACCTCTGTATGTCAACTGGATCTAATTTCTTAAAATTCATCTGTTCAACCATGTAGTTCATGTTTACACTTTGCCAACAGTATCCGATACTGAACCGATTTTTCCCATCAATAGTCCCTGCCTGAACCATCTTCTCCATATAATGAAATGCCTAAATCACTACTGACTCCTTTCCCCCACATCTTCCAGTCAAAAAAAAAAAAAATCTTATTATACCTTTAAAATATAGAAAGAATAGCTGGGGCCAGGTGTGATGGTGCACACCTTTAATCCCAGCTCTAGGAAGGCAAGGAGGATTACTGTGAGTTCAAGGGCAGCTAGGCCTAGAGTGAAATCCTGTTTCAGAAACAAAACAAAAAGCTGGGTATGGTAGTACTCACCTTTAAGCCCAGCACTCAGGACAGGCAAGGCCTCCAACAGTTGGAGGCTAGCCTAGTCTACATAGCAAGTTCCAGGGCATACAGTGATATCCTGTCTCAAAACAAAGTACTACTTATTCCAAAGCACCACTATTCCTTACACTGAATTAAAGCTATGTCTGCATGGAGCTACAAGTATAACTTAATGGTGGAGCGGTGCCTGAGTGCTGGGTTCAATCCTCAGTTCCAATGAAGGAACAAAAGAATAAACAACACCCATCTCTCCCTTACAATACCTGAAAGGTTTCAGCACAACCATCCACAGAACAATTCCACTGGCAGTCTAACGTTATCTCTCTCTGCTTCAAATCTGAGTTTCACTAAGAGTAAAGACCAAAGTTTTCAAGAGGTCCAAAATGACCCACAGGGGGAGATGAATCTGGTTCTGTCACCTCTTCCAGCCTTTTGTCATCCCACTCCAACCCCTCCCTAGACTGTGAAAATGCTGCATAATCCCACTACTGTTTAAGTACAGGAGAAGAATATCAAAACAAAACACGAAGTATGCATTATATTACCATGTGACTGCAGAACAGGCCAAAGGGTCCAGCTAACTCCACGGAGCTCACACCAGAAGTATCAGCAAAACAAATTGACTAAGGAAGTCATCAAGTATCACAAGCACATCTAACATGGGAATGGAGGTTTTTCCAGAAGGCCTTAGAATGTCTTTAAAGATGGGTGCCCACAATAGAGGAACATGAAGTCACCATGACAAGGGAGCATTATCTACTAGAGAACTAAGGAATTAAGTAAGCAGGAAAACAGAGGGCCACAACATACGCTCACAGGCTCTCAAATTTCACAGGGCCTCCTAATTCATCAACAGTGGAGGCACATGAAGATTTTCAATATGATGTCCAAAGAGAGTAAATAAAACTGTACTTCAGGAAACCATTTTTTTTTAAAAAAAGCCCGTGCTGAAATCCAAAGACAATGAGAATGGTGTACAGATGTTCCCTGATGGAAAACCCCAAATTGTCTGAGAATCTTATTTCCCCTACTGCAAGTCTCATTTCCTCAAATTTACAGTAGTTTCCTGAGAATTTTCCTAGTACTCTACTCCTAAAGTATGCTAGATTTCCCAAGAGCAAAGCTATGGTTTATCCCTCTCTTGCACAAAATCCTGAAGTAACCATTTCTCATCTTTCTCCATTTAAAAATTCCACATCAGAGCTACAGTTTCTGACTCCCACATCAATCAGGAGTCTTGCATTTCCTGACTTCCTTTGATCACTGTAGACCCCACCTCCCCATCTCCTTCACCTCCTTGTACAACCAGTAAAAACTGCTGATCCCTTCCTAGGCACTTGACCTAATTTACTTACTAAAATACTTTGTAATTCTGTTAAAGCATCAGATACCTTGATGCTAAGACATATATCATGAGAAATGACCTTTCTTAGTCCAGCTTAGTGGCATACATCTTTAGTCTCAGTGCTTAGAAGATGGGGGGGGGGGGGCAAGCGGATCTCTGTGAGTTCCAGGCCAGCTTGGTCTACATAGTGAGTTCCAGAATAGCCAGAGCTACATAGTGAAACCTTGTCTACAAAGGGGATGAGAGGAAGAATAATACATTTCTTTTTTTAGGAGGCAACATCCTTGTCATGAAAACATTAAGGTGTAGTAGGTAGCTGTTTGAGCCATGCCCTGAAGCCCGCCCCTATTGAGGCAGCTGTAGCTGTTATACCTGCTTATGACCTTGAGGTACAGGCCTCTGGGGACATGGCAACCAGGGACCCTTAAGACCTGGGATGCTGGCCGTCTTCTTGGCTACCTTGTGGTTGTAGATGCTGAGATCTTGGACCAAGCCATTCAGCATGGGACATAGTTAAGTTTTCCCAGACCCTACAATAAATCTTCCGTGGTTGTGAGTTTACCCCCAAATAAATTCCTTTGATTAAATAGACTCTGTGGATTGAACCCATTATTAAGTACATAATACCAACTCAAAGATTTCTGCAGATTGAGGTATAAATGTATCTGGATCCAAGGAGGGGCTGCTCTTCCCACTACAACAGAGCTATAATTGCAGCCAACTACTGGAGTTTACTTAGTAACCAACTAAGTAGACCGCACTGCTTGCTGGCTACAGTGTATGTACAAAGGAGCTGGCTCCCCAACTCATTTGCACTCACTACTCTTCTAGAAAGACTTAAATAGCGGGATGGGCCTCCCCAACTGTTTCTATTTTCTTTCACCTTTCGGTAGGATAGCGCCCATCAGGTCTCCAGACAAAAAGTGGATTAATCCAAGTGGATCAGTCATACACTCTCCCTCAGAAATGTAGAACAGAGAAGAAACTGGAGGGGAAAGCGTTGATGCCTAACTAATGAGCCTGTTGGCAGCAGCCCAAGAAACAGTTCCACCAACTACAGTGGCTTATTCTTCCACAGGTACCTTATCCTCCTACCCAAAGCCGGACAGGGTTGCTAACAACATCTTTCCCAAAAATGTATCTTTTTCTTCTCTTGTTTCCTTTTGGATTTAAGTGATTCAACACCAGTTATGCAAAAGACCTTATACTTAACTATACTTCCTAAAACCCAAATATCCTTTTAGAATATCTAGAATGTATATTTCAAACAGAAATGAGTGGTAAAGGAGTCTCTTCTGAATTTCTCATTATAATTTAAATTTTTATTTTGTATAATTTCAATGTTAGAGCACTAGTACATTAACTCAAGTCTTTGAGAACACTCCCCAAAGAGCCATTTAAACACCCACCCTAGCAGATTACCCAATACTTGAAGGCTCACCTCAGCACTCGGAGAATCTGGGCTTTAATATAGCACAATCTTCAACTAGTCACAAATTACGACGATTTTCCCCATAAATCCTACTAACCCAAAACAGTACACACATTTTGAACATCCCTAAATAAACATTAAAAAAATGCCTTAAAATCTGAAAAACTTAGCTTTCC
Organism: Peromyscus attwateri; assembly: GCA_902168425.1. Classification (NCBI taxonomy): domain Eukaryota; kingdom Metazoa; phylum Chordata; class Mammalia; order Rodentia; family Cricetidae; genus Peromyscus; species Peromyscus attwateri. The sequence goes on from CABHPP010116303.1 coordinate 39,571, forward strand.
TTTCAGGGCTCAAAGCTTCAGATGTCGGAGCATTTTGGGGTTTGGATTTTCAGATTAAGGAAGCTGAACTAGTAAAGTCCAGAAAACTTCAATTTTGGACAAGGAATGTTAAACTATATCAACTATCCATTAAAATGTAAAACTTTTTCACACTTAAGGCATAATTTACCCCCCTCCCCCGAAAAAAAAAAGGGGCATAATTTAAGGCCAGGAGACTCACCCTACAAGTCTGACAACCTGAGCTCAATCCCCAAGACCTACATGATGGAACCAACTCCTGCAAGCTGCCTTCTGTGAGGCACATGCCCATGAGAGAATATGTATTGTTGACATAGGCATGGCCAGGGCAAGGCTTTCCCCAAATCAGGCTCACAGAAATGTCAAAGCCCTTGGCCTTTGGCTAAAAGCAGTATATTCAGACTTCTGAGACTAGCTAAACTGCCCAGCCCAGCAGGCTTCAGCAGCATCCCCATCAGGGCACTCCTCCCCACCTGACACCAGCTAGCCTTCAGGTATGCTTGTGTGTGTGACTGTCCTAGTTCATTTTCCTAGTCACCCCAGTCATGTTTCCAGGATCCAGCTCATGGCACACACAGTAAATAAATATCCTTTAAGAGTGAATGCTCGGGCTGGAGAGAAGGTTCAGTGGTTAAGAGCACTGGCTGTTCTTCCAGAGGACCCGGGTTCAATTCCCAGCGCCCACATGGCAGCTCACAACTGTCTGTAACTCCAGTTCCAGGGGATCTGACACCCTCACACCAATGCACATAAAGTTAAAAAAAAGTATTAAAAAAAAAAGACTTAATAAAAAAAAAAAGAGTGAATGCTCTTTTAAGCTCTAGAGCTATCAATCAATACATTTTAAATACATACTTCTCGTAAACTTCAAACAGTTAAGACTATTAAATCTAGGTATGAAATATAATACTCCATTAGAAAGAAAAAAATGTTGGACAGCTTGGTATGAGAGTACTATGTCTAACTTTAAGATTCTATCCCCAAGAGGGGAGGGGAAGGGACAGAGAGGGAAACTGAAGTTCCAAAGGCTTCGTTTATGCATTAAAATGCAGGGGAGGGGGCTGAAATGATGGTTCAGCTGTTAAGAGCACTTGCTGTGGCAGAGGAGAGTTCTGTTCCCCTGGCCTGTGCTGGCAACACACTAATGCATACATACTGAACCCCCCATACACAATAAAATGATTAAAATAAACCTTTGAAATGTGGGAACAAAGGGCTAGAGAGATGACTCAGAGGTTATGACCAAAGTCATGCAAAGGCTGTAACTCCCCCTCAGAAAAACAATTCTACAAATCACAGAAAACAATCACTGTTTCCACAATGACTTTGGCTGCTCTTCAAGAGGTCCTAACCTATAATGATCTATAATGAGACCTGGTGCCCCCTTTTAGCTTGCAGGCATACATGCAGGCAGAACACTGATAAATAAATCTTTTAAAAAAATTGACAAAAAATCATATATTTATTTTTTTTATAATGTCTACCTAGTAAAGAGAGTACAGAATTAAGCCATTAGTCAGGTTAAGTTTATAATTATGTTGAAATCTTAAAAATAATTCACATAAATATTCATAAAAGATTTCACATATTCATAAACACAGGAAAAATTTTTATAAAGGTAAATAAAGCTGATTTCAATTTTACATGTTCCTGTTGTATGTCACATGTTAAAAAAGCTAGTACAGACAACATGACACTGAAACTTACTTTACTCACTGAGCATCTCCCCAGTCCCCTAAGGTACTTGGGTACTTTCAACACAAGCTTGAGGACCAACCTACCTGGTATTTGCAGTGACAAAGAGACCCTGCTTCAAGGTGGAGAAAAATATACACCATAAGGATGTATGTGCCTGCATGCATACACACACCCACATAAACACCCCTCCCTATATACATGAAAAGAACTACATCCTTTTAATTAGAAATGCATAGCAAAAAACCACATCATTTTTAAGTAAAAATGCAGTCATTTGTCAACCTCATTCTGGACTCAACTGGTCTGGGACTCATTTAAAGGACTACATAAAACATTTCTTAAAGAACTACATTTTTAGTCAGGCCCAGTAGCACATATCCACTATTCCAGTTGCTTGAGAGGCTGAGGCAGGAGAATAAAGGGGTACAAAGCATCTCACATAAACAGAAAAACCAATTTATAAAAGTTTCCTCTAAGGCCTAATTTTCAAAATGTAGTATATCTGGGACAGTAAAATATTGATAAAGGTTGTGAGCAAAAGAGTAAGTGAAATTTAATTCTTTACGAATACTACAAATGTTGTATACAGGCTGTCCAAATACCTAACTAGCCACACAGGATGTACTGAATAAATGCAGGGCCCTTCTCCTATCTTTAAACACAGCTGAAGGAACAGCAACAATGTTTCCACAACTCAACATACACTTGCAAGAATGCCATCTTCAACATTGCACAATGTGATAGTTTGAATGTAATTGGCCTCCATAAGCTCATAAGGAGTGGCACTATCAGGAAAGTGTGGCTTTGCTGGAGTAAGTATGGCTTTGTTGGAGGAAGTGTGTCACTGTGGGGGTAGGTCTCTTTTGCTCAAGCTTGGCTCAGTGTGACAGATCATTTCCTGTTGCCTGCAAGATGTAGCTAGCACCATGTCTGCCTGCATGCCGCCAGGCTCCTCACCATGATGACAATGGACTGAACCTCTGCCACCTTAATTAAATGTTTTCCTTTATAAGAGTTGCTGTGGTCATAATAGTGTCTCTTCACAGCAATAAAAACCCTAAGACACACCCCTACTTCAATTTAATGAGTAAACCCAAGATTCACTTATTGTACAAATCTGGCCAAGTATCAACTCAATTTGATCTTACAATATTCATGATTTGAAACCCTAAAACTTCAATGCAATGACTTATGGAGATGGTACCTTTCACAGGGAATTATGGCTACATGAGGTCATCTGCATGGAACCTTCATGATTAGGTTAGTGCCTAGAGACAAGAGAAGCTGACATTCTCTGAAGTGTGATGAAATATTGACAAGGCAGACAGCAAAGTTTCACCACCACAGGACCTTAATGATACCTGTTATAGGAATTTAGCAGTCACTGTATCTGGAGTAAACATTAAGAGTGAATAGTTAGCTGGGCGTTGGTGGCGCACGCCTTTAATCCCAGCACTTGGGAGGCAGAGGCAGGCAGATCTCTGTGAGTTCGAGGCCAGCCTGGGCTACCAAGTGAGCACCAGGAAAGGCGCAAAGCTACACAGAGAAACCCTGTCTCGAAAAACCAAAAAAAAAAAAAAAAAGAGTGAATAGTTGTTTTCTACAAGTACACCTAAAGAATCATTGTGGAAAACATTGATTGTTTTCTGTGATTTGTAGAACTGTTTTTCTGAGGGGGAGTTAAGGCCTTTGCATGACTTTGGTCACAAGATGATTCTGGCACACCTTAAGCTCTAGGAGTATTATGTTCTGCAAGAGGCACACAATAAAGGGCTAAAGTCATGTGGGCATGTGAATCTTTCCTTTAGAGAGACATAGAGATTAGATTAGGGACCTTGGTATGAGGAAATATTTTACCCCCCCAAAAAAACAACTTTATGTAACAATCAATAAATATGCCTTTGTCCAGCAGTTCGAAATTCAGTCCAGTTCAGTTCATCAGAGGCTGGATCTTCCTGCTGCCACATAGGCCTTAAAATTTCATCTTGGAGTAACCTTTCTTCTACCAACCCACATAACAGAGAACATCCCAACAGATACCCTCATCTTAGACTTCTCAGTCTAAAAAAAACTGGGAGAAAAGAGCTTCTCACTAAGCAGGCCAAGTGAAAATAGTTAAGTCTACTACTTTGAAGGACCAATGATACAAAATGCATGATCCCAGGTAGATTGACAGTGCATGCCTATAACCCCAGCATTTGAGAGACAGCAACAAAAGTATCACAAGTTCCAAGCCAGCCTGACAGAAACATAACAAGTATCAAGAATGCTGGGACTACAAAACAAGTCCTAGTCCCAAATAAATACATATATAAATAAAGCAAGCTAGATGTGGTTGCACAGGCCTATAATCACAGTATTTGGAAGCTGAAGATAGACTACAGGTGCAAATAAGGGCAAAAAGTTCAAGCTCTTTTGGGCTAAGAGAACCATGTCCAATAAAAATTTTAAAAAATATTAAGCAAGGCAGTGTCTTTAACCCCAGCAGCACATGTTAAGCAGAGGTAAGATCTCTGAGTTCCAGGCCAGCCAGAACTAGAGACCCTGACTCCAAAATAATATAAAACTAAACACACGCACCGAGACAGAGACAGACAGATGATATGATCAGACAACCAAAGGAGCCTAGCTTGGCATGTGTAGTCAGATTTTCTGTGTCCCAGCCTGCCAGTGGTTGGACAAATCTCTCACCCACCAGTCCCGCAAGTAAATACACAGAAGCTTATATTAATTAAAACTGCATGGCCATAGCTCAAGCCTTTTGCTAGCGAGCTCTTATATCTTAAATTAGCCCATAACTATTAATCTATGTATCATCACATGTTCCATGGCTTTACCTGTGTCCCATTACATGTTTCTCCTTGGGCAGTTGGCTGGTGTCTCATGACTCAGCCTTCCTCTTCTCAGAATTCTCCTTGTCTGCTTATCCCGCCTATACTTCCTGCCTGGCTACTGGCCAATCAGCTTTTTATTTATCAACCAATCAAAACAACACATTCACAGCATACAGAATATCCCACAGCAGGCATGAGATCTGTTTTTAATGTAATATTCATAATGCAGAATAGAACAGCAACAAAGATTTTAAAAGGCAAGATCACCGTTTTCTTTGACAATCTAAGATCTAGGTGACAGCTGAAATGACAAAGAATGGACAGATTCTGGACATACAGAAACTGAAAAGTAAACAAGACGAACTTATCCCCAAATATTTACACATACATAGTCAAGGGTCACATATTTTCTTTTTTTTTTTTTTCCTTTTTGGGGGGGGGGGGGCGGCGGAGGTTCGAGACAGGGTTTTTCTGTGTAGTTTTGGTGCCTGTCCTGGATCTCGTTCTGCCTCCCGAGCGCTGGGGCCACTGCCGCCCGGCTCACATATTTTCTAAAGTTAAGAGTATTGTCTTGGGTCTGGAGAAAGATCTAGACATGATGATGTGTACCTGTAATCCCAGTGTTGGATAGCTGAAGACAGAGGATTCCTAGGGTTTGTAGTCAGCAATCTAACTTAATTGGTGAGTACAGGGTCCCAGTGAGAACTTGTCTCAAAGTCAAGGTGGCCAAGTGTGATGGCACACACTTTTAATATCAGCACTCAGAAGATATCTATCTATCTATCTATCTATCTATCTATCGCTACTGAAGACCAACAGCCGCCCAAACCCCTCCCCCTACCTATCTGTACTAGCATGCACATAAAATGAGGTTTTTTTGTGTGTAAATAAAGAAAAGCTTTTCCTTTTATCTTTTAACCTAGCTCTCTGTGTGCCACACTAAAGAGCAAGTCAAGTTCTGCTCACTCAGCTACAAAAGTGTCAGTAAAAACAAACTATCAATGCATATATGAAACATGGAAGTATCTATGGAGAAAGACATGAAATCATGAAAAATTTTGCATATAAAATATTCGGTCATACACTACATAGCTGTATTTTGGTCATCAACAGAACACTAAAAGAATACAATGGAAATGAAAAACTTCTATTGCCTAATATGATGACACAGTCATGCCATCAAAATAATTTGCTTTAACAACACGAGACGGTCCTTGTGAATTTCCCAACAACCCATTGCACTGTGTATATTAGAACAGTGCAACTTATATGGGTTACTACGATGCATAATACTTGATAAGAACATGTGACTCGGTCAGGGCGGTGGTGGTACATGCCTTTAATCCCAGAACTCGGGAGGCAGTCAGGCGGATCTCTGTGAGTTCAAGGCCAGCCTGGTCTGCAGAGTGAGATCCAGGAAAGGCAACAAAACTACACAGAGAAACCCTGTCTGAAAAACCAAAAAAAAAAAAAAAAAAAAAAAAAAACAACAAAAAACCATGTGACTCACTGATCTGCATACATTTTATTGCTAGAGAGTATCTAGCTAAAGCAAAGTTGACTGTGTAACAGCAAAACAGCAAGGTGCCAGCTGTAGCCTCAGACACCAAGAGAACCCACTCACTGACTGCAATCTGCTATGTTTGCAATAGCAACTCCAAACAAGGTTCTCAGAAAGTATCCCCATTAAGTGGTGCAGGCCTGTTTATAGAGTCTTTTGAACAGTCTTAAATGACAAACTGAAGTTACCCCATGAAGAAAAACGGAAAATATTGTCAGCATACACTTAATTTTTTTTGTTTGTTTGTTTTGTTTTGTTTTTCAAGACAGGGTTTCTCTGTGTAGTTTTGATGCCCGTCCTGGATCTCACTCTGTAGACCAGGCTGGCCTCGAACTCACAGAGATCAACCTGCCTCTGCCTCTCACCTGGCCCCATTTTTAAATTTTTAAAAAAGATTTATTTTATCAGTATAAGTGGTCTTTGTTTTGTTGATTTTGTTTGTTTGGGTTTGGTTTTTCCAGATAGAGTTTCTCTGTATGTAGCCCTGGCTGGCCTCGAACTCAAGAGATCCACCTGCCTCTGCCTCCTGAATTCTGGGTTAAAGGCGTGAATCGCCACTGCCTGGCAGTATGAGTGTTTGGTCTGCATGTATGCCTGTGCACTATGTGCATGCAGTCAGTGCCCATACACAGACAATTTGAGCTGCTGGGATACAAACACAAGTCCTCTGCAAAAGTAAGTGCTCTTAACCACTGAACCATCTCTCCAGCCCCATCAACAATGTTTTTAAAGTTGCCAAACTTGGGCTGTGCCAGTGATTTCCTACAGTGACTAGGACAGCAAGTCCACAGACCACAGAAAATACAAGAAAGCCAAGCAACAAGGTAGTTATGAATCTACTAAATGATCTCTGAGTTCGAGGCCAGTCAGGGCTACATACAGAGAAACTCTATCTGGGGCAAAGACCAAAAAATATCAAAATCTTTGAATGAAGACAGGAAAGACAACAGCCCTATGAACTAGAACAGTCGTGGAATCAAGTGTCAGTAAAATGTCTCATATCCCTCAAATTTCAAATACTTCTACAATGTATGCCCTCTTCACATAATGAAGAAAAGGCCAGGTTTATGTACTACAAACGAAAATTGAAAGGGCTCTAGCAGGCCCCAGCATGGCAACCCTAGCTCTGGCAGGTCTTGCCCTTCCCCCATTCCCTCTTCCTACATTACATTCTTAAAGATAGCCACCAAGCGCCGGGCGTTGGTGGCGCACGCCTTTAATTCCAGCACTCGGGAGGCAGAGGCAGGCGGATCTCTGTGAGTTTGAGGCCAGCCTGGGCTACCAAGTGAGCTCTAGGAAAGGCGCAAAGCTACACAGAGAAACCCTGTCTCGAAAAAAAAAAAAAAAAAAAAAAAAAATAGCCACCAAGATCCCACTCCATTTGGCCACTTCCTCCTCCTGAGACTGACTACCAAGGTCCAGCTATCAAAAGTCCAGCAATCAAAAGTCCCCTTTAACATGCCCAATCAAAATACCACTGCATCCTCCCCCATTCTACACAGACCTCCTCTTTTTTTCCTCTTAAAAACTACACCTGCAAGGTCATTTGCTACTGTTTTTCTGCCTGGGTCAGAAATCAGACACTTTGTCTTCCCTGCTTAATAAAGAATCTCCCTGTAAAAACAGGTGTTTGGGTATGACCTGTGCCTAACCTAATCCAGGGTCAGAGAGGAAACACTCTCAGGTTTGCAGGTCCCTTCAAAAATAACATCTATCAATCTAATCAAATGTTTGCCTCTGCAAAAACTTTACTTACCCATAGTATTTAGTCTTTGAGGTCACCAGAAATGTCAAAATGAGATGTTAAGAGCACACAGGTCACCTATCTTACTGCCTTTTACTAAGTGCCTCCAAGCAGTGTTCATGCATCACCATACACAACCTTCCTAACACCTCTCTCATCCACAAGGCTCAGACATCAGGACATGTGCTGTAACACAAAGAAAGGAGAGCTGTGCAGGTACATAAGGTCAGCTTCAGTAAACAACCACCACCTAAGTAATGATGATAATGGAAGCCCATACCCAAAACCTAAGCTTTGAATTCTAATAATGGTGGTGTTAAATAAGATTGCTGCAGTGGAGAGGGAGGATATCACACAAGTGAACACAGCACAAGCAGGGCCTAAAGGAAAGAGTTCTAACAGGACCTGGGTATTGACCATGCCCAAGCATAACTGCATCGCTTACCATCTGCACACTCTTAAGCTTTATAAGTCTTGCCCCATTTTAATAAACAGAACATATACTTCGCAGAGAACAGTCACAAAGACTAAAGCAGGGTATGCATGGGAAATATTTGGTGTCTTACACAAAATATGTTCATGCAATTTGTCTCTCCTGGGGTTTGGTGGGAGACAGTTAACAACCCAAAGCAAAAATTCCCATGTAAGCCAGTTGTATGCACATCTGCAATTTCAGTACTAAGGAGACTAAAGCAGGAGGATCACAAGTCTAAGGGCATCCTGAGCTACAGAGCAAGATTTTACCCCCCCCCCCAAAAAAATTTTTTTGCCAGGCGGAGGTGGTAGCATGTGCCTTTAATCTGAGCACTGTAAAGGCGGGCAGCTCTCTGAGTTCGAGGCTAGCCGGGTCTACATAAGTTCCAGGACAGCCAGGGCTACACAAAGAAACCCTACTTAAAAACAAACAAACCTCATACTGAAACCTATTTTGTATTAAGTAATACATGCTAATAAGAAAACCTTGTGGGGTGGGGAGGGGAGGCGGTTGGGAAGGCGCCTACGGTGATAGTTCTGAAGCTAAGAGTGCTTAAGGGACCTAAGTCTCAATTCTCAGCTTCCACATAACAAGCAGGGTGTGGCTTTGCATGCTTGTAACCCCAGCATTACAGGGTGGAGACAGAGATCCTAAAAGCTCCAATCAACCTGGCTTAGCCAAAAAGGTGAGCTTCTAATTCTGGCATCCACGTGTATGTGCACAGGTGTGCTCCCAAAGCTCACACAAGTAACACAAAAGCAGCATGTACTTTTCGGTTTATAGGTACAGACAATGAAGTTAACTTATAAAGTACAGCTCATACAACAGACCAAGTCTCACATGCTACACTCTTAATGAACTGGGAATCAACAGTAGTAGACCTGAGAAGGGGAACACAAATCCTTTCATCTGTAGTTCCCTCCATAAAAAACCAACACAACAAAAACCGGGGCTGGGAAGATGGCACACAACCTGACCTGAGCTCGATTCTGGGGTCACAGGGTGGACGGAGATAAACTGACTCTTCTAAGTGTCCTCTGACTTCCACACTTGTACCTCCCCCCCCCCACAAATAATAAATGTGTGTTTAAAAAAAAACTGAGAATGAAAAATCAATATGCCCCAACATTAATTAATTACTAATAGATTAAAGGGGGGGACAAAATTCACAAAAGCAGGGTACACAGGACACACTTTAGACACAAGTACTACATCAGACAAAACATTCCCCACCTTAAGAAAATTAAGGGGCTGGCGGTGGTGGCGCACGCCTTTAATCCCAGTGCTCGGGAGGCAGAGCCAGGTGGATCTCTGTGAGTTCGAGGCCAGCCTGATCTACAGAGTGAGATCCAGTACAGGCACCAAAACTACAGAGAAACCCTGTCTTGACTGACAGACGGAAGGAAGGAAGGAAGGGAGGGAGGGAGGGAGGGAGGGAGGGAGGGAGGGAGGGAGGGAGGAAGGAAATTAAGGGAAAAAAAGAAAAAGAAAACAATTAAGGAAGGACCAAACAGCCTCACAGTGTAATAATGTAATAATAGTGACTACCTTTAAGTTGCCTAACTTTCCTTCTTTCCTGAAGTGTCAAATATATAAACACAAAGAGGGTCAGACAGGACTGCCAACTAGAGCTAGCCTAAACTATAAAGCAAGTTCCAGGCTAATCTGGACAACAGCTAGGCCACCTCAACCCCCCCGCCCCATCTAAACCCCACTGCCAGCTATTCTTTATTTAGCACCAGGCAGTGTACTAAGTTTTTACATATTATTTTCATAGTCTGGGGTATTATTAGTACCCTTGTTTTAGCCAGTTGTGGTACAGTTTCCTCCAGAATCAAAACATTCCCTCCTGCAGGCTAGCTCCTAAGCAGAGGTAAACACCTTAAGAACTCCCTGAAGCTGACCAGATTCACTCGGCCCTCCCTATCTGAGTAAACAAACACCTCTGAGAGGAGAAAGGCTGAGCTTCACAGAAGACTCAGAGAGAAGCTGCCAGGGCACTCCTGAAAGAAGAAACCAGCGGAGCTGCCTGGAGAAGGTGCAGACCACCGGAAACCCCAGCAAAGGGCACTCCAGTCTGTTGTCCTGTCTGCAGGCTGCTGCTGCACGGTGCTCCAGGTTCACCCGATTTTGTGAGCTGTCACCCATGCTGAGGTAGGCTTTGGTGACAGCTGTCTTTGAGTCACTTCTGCTCCTATAAATAATTCCTCACCCATATCCTTGTTAAAAAAAACCAATAAAACTCGTTAGTTCACCAAGTTCTGTACTTTGGTCTGTCGTGGGCTCCCCATCTGGGATGAGTAGACGAGTGTGTTTGCTTCCCAGGAAGTTTTGTCACACAGCACTGGTCTAGCAAGGATTTAAGTTTTTCTTTAAAAAAGGAAATCAGAAAGAATGGTATTGTTGGCTTTAGCTCATCTCTCAAAGCACCGTCAGACAGACTAGAAAACAAAATAAAAAGCCCAACAAACCCCCAAAGGGTGAGGAGAAGCTGACCAGCTGTAGATCACTGAGACCTACCTGGTCAAGAGGAAATAACAGTACAGAGGTCAAGGCCCTAAACTAAGAATCATCACAAAAAATAAACAAACAAAAACAAAAAACAAACAAACAAAACAGAAAAAAAAAAAAAAGCCCACCACCAGAAACCATGGCAGCCCAACTTGAGAGCAGCAGTTAAAAATGACATGCTCCTGGCCACCCTACCAGCGGGTGAAGGGAAGATCTGAAGGGACCGCTTTGTTGCTTACACTGAGCTCCTCAATGTGGCACAAAAGAGATCTTGTCTAGAAACCAACTCCACATGAGGAGACAGCTATAGTTACACAGCAAGATGAAGTCTCAAAATGGGTTGGTGGGTGAGCACTACAAATTGGGTACATCTTGTTTAAAAAAAGTAACATTCTTGGGGCTGGATGCTTAAAACAGTTAAGGGTACTTATTGCTCTTCCAGAGGACCTGGATTCATTTCCAAACACCCCAAGGCAGCTCCCAACCATCTGTAACTTCACACACTGTCTTCTGATCCTGGTAGGCATGGCATTCACACAGTGCACAGACATACATGCAGGCAAAACACCCATACACATTTAAAACTTCACATTCTTCTTTTGTGGAAGTAACATTGGCATTATCTCCACCTTTTCCAGTGTGTACTGACAGACCCATGAAACAATTTCGGGATATACTAATCCAATCATTCCATCTCCAAAACCAGAGATTTTTGTTATGGAGAAAGCCCATTGAAAAGCTCCACAGTATTGGGCTGGAGATGGAGCTCAGTGGTGAAGTACCTGCCTCACATGCAGAAGAGTCTGGATGTGATCTCCAGCACCAGGAAAACAATGTAATCACTATCTGGTTCTGCAGTTATGACTCAATGGCTGAGCAGGGGGCTAATAGATGCAAGGCCCAGGTTCTACCCCTGGGAGAAGTGGAATGCAAGCAAGCAAAGGTTACATCTAATTTGGAAGAAAATATTATCCAACTTCACCAAATGTAATCAAGAATATAAAAGCACCAATCATTTTAATACAGAACATCTAATACACAATAACCAAACGATGTAGGAAGTAGAGGATTCAAAATCTGACTGATTCTCAGGCTACCTGGTGATCCAGTAGGACAGGGTAAGACAGAACATTAAAGTTACCTTAGAATCTCTCAACTAGAGCAATATGCTTATCAAAAAGTTAAGGCAGCTTGTATAGACCAGACTGATAAGCATCACAGTCTAAGATAAACCTTCACCCCTCCTTCTATTTCTGAAACAGGGTTTCTTCTCTGCATAGCCTGGCTGTCCTGGAACTCACTCTGTAGACCAGGCTGGCCTTGAACTCAGAGATCTGCCTGCCTAAGCCTCCCAAATTCTGGCACTAAAGGCGTGCACCACCACCCAGCTAAAATAGTTTTGTATGGGAAAAAAAAAAAAAAAACTTCAGGAAATAAAATGCTTTTCTTCTGATAAGGAAACAGCTCAAGGAAGAGAGACAATGTAAGCAATGAATGATATTCCAGGGACTCATTTATTTTTGAAAGATGGCATCTAGTCATTTTTAGGCTTTTCTTTATAAGTAAAAACTAGTGACTTGCATCCATTTTTGGGGTGTTATGCCTGCACATAAAAATGTGCACCACGATCATGCACTGTGCCCTTGGAAGCCAGAAGAGGACATCAGATCTCCTGGAACTGGAGTTACAGAGTTTTGAGCCTACAAGTGGGTGCAAGAAATCAGATCTGGGTCCTCTGGAAGAGGAGCCAGTGATCTTAACCACAGAGCCATCTCTCCAGCCCAGTAAATGACTTTTTTCACAAGAGGATTCTCTTGTTTTTGGAGAAAGGGACTCACTGTAGCTTTGGCTGTCCTGGAACTCATTATGCAGACCAGGCTCATAGAGATCTGTCTCTGCCTTTAACCCTCTGCTGGGATTAATGGCATGCACCGCCATGTCTGGCAAGGATTCTATTCTTAAGATTGACATGCACAGAAATATTAGTCACATTAGGTTGATGGATATATTTTCCTCTTGTTTGTTTGTTTTAGTTTTGCTTTTGTTTTTTCAAGACAGGGTTTCTCTGTGTAACAGCTCTAGATGTCCTAAAACTCGCTCTGTAGACAAGGCTGGCCTCCCAAGTACTGGAATTAAAGGCCTGCACCACCATGTCCAGCTGTTTTAGTTTTTAAGACAGGGATTCTCTGTGTAGTCCTGACTGTCCTGGAACTCATTCTAGACCAGGTTGGCCTTGAACATGGAGATCCACCTGCCTCTCAAATCCTGGGATTAAAGGTGTGTGCCACCACCTTTCTTGCCTTGATAGGTATATTTTAATAAATTACCAAAGAGGTTCTGCTTATATAACTACTAAATTATGTACTACACTTAGATATATTTTCTTCCTAAAATCTAGCTACTTATTAGAAAGCTAAACCACAGCCATAAACAAATCTTGTAAAAAATGAACACTTGTTAATAAAAACAGAGAGCATGTTGGGGCATGCATGTAATCCCAGCACTACATAGATGAAAGCAGAATGAACCTAAGTTCAAAGCCAGTGTAGGTACCTTAAAGAAACAGGAATTCAAATTTTTAAGGAAGCGGAGAAGGTAGCTCAGTGGTGGAGCTCTTGTCTAGCACTAGGTACTAGGTCCCAGCTCCAGTGACAATAGTAATAATAATAATAACAATTATGCTGATGATGATAAGACTGAGGAAAGCTGGGTAGCAGCTCACATCTGCAATCTGTACTTGGTGCTGAGACAGGTCTGCCTAGAGTTTGAGGTCAGTCTGGGCTACCTAATAATTCAGAGCCATCTGAGCTAGAGCGTGATCCTATCTCAAAAAAATTAAAACTGCCTGGCTTGGCTGCCCAAAACTTTAATCCCAGCACCTAGAAGGCAGAGCCAGTAAGGATCACTGAGTTCAAATCCAGCCAGGGCTACAGAATGAGATAATGACAGAAGATATATAATCACTTGCTGAATATTATACTCAAACTAAGCAGAGAGTTCACCAACACTAAACCGCAAATAACCTTTCTCTGCCCCCTACCCTACAGGACTTAGTGTACAAAGACAGGCTGTCTTACACCAAGTCACTGAGCCAGAGTGTGAAAGAACTTGTACCACATGAATAAACCAGACTTTTCCTTTTGAAAAATACAGTATAAGTTCGGATTGACAACATTTGGCAATGAACCTTGTAAGATGTTGGCATATGTAATAAGTTAGCTAACCCAGAAAGTCAGGACAGTGACAACTTCACCATCTGGAATGCGTCAGATAATCTCTTAAGTCCTCAAGACAACAAATCCAAGTTAGACTTTAAACAACATGGATTAGTCTGACAACAAAAGGCTGGACACTGGGCAGTACCAAAAAATGTCAACAACAAATCCCTATCGGTATCAAAGTCACAAAATTGTGGGAAGAAACCTGTTTACAATGATGAAGAACCCATAATGAAACATTCTTTTCTATGGTTCTTTCAAACTGGTAGGTTCTCCTTGTGCCAAAGCTGATATCCAGAAAACTTTGATAAATTCTAACAATTGTTAGGCAATACACAGGAAGGAGTCTTGTCTTTACTGTGATCTTTAAGGCATCTCCAATTTTTTATTATATTTATCTACTTATTTATTTTTGTGTATGAGTCCAAAGACAACTTTTGGGAGTCAGTTCTCTCCTTCCATTATGTGGGACTCCCTAGGTGGAATTTCCAGATGAAATTCACGTCCTCAGGCCTGGCAGCAAGCACCTTAACCAGTTGGGCGGTCTCACCCATCCCCAGGGTCTCCAATTTTGACAGACCTATTATATGAGTGTTCTGAAACCTTCTTTTTCCACTTTCCTAAACAACTGTGAAGATAGGTAGGCCTGTGACCATGAACCCATGCTTTCTACTTACATTGTTTCTCCAGTCTTGGCTACATGACAGAGAAACTGATCCAGGACCGGACAAACTTCCTTTTTCCCTCTCTTCTCAAAATCTAGACAAGAGAAAGAAAAGAACGTTTATCAGTATGTCCCCTACAAGCGAACTTTATTCAAAGTCTTGCTCTACATCAGAAAACAATTAAGAAAATCAG
>CABHPP010116304.1:0-33133 GCA_902168425.1 Peromyscus attwateri
CACGCGCGTGCGCATGCACGCATGTACACTGTGGAAGTAGCCTTTGCTGTAGTGAGTAGCAGCTCATGTTGAAGCTTAGCCCTGACAATCACTATTCTGTGGCCTCAGGTGATTGTCTTGATGACAACTCTTATGACACATAGAGTTCTCATACAGTTTCAAAATTATTGTCAAAATTAAAATCATAAAATAGCACATAAAATTCATTCTACCTAGATGATATTAAATTTCATTTATATGGTATATAAAATGAATTTGCTATATATTGGTACATATTTTTTCTTAACATAATTGCATAGGGAGGCAGATGGCCACATGAGTCTTTATGACCCCTGTGGTACACAATTTTTATTTAATACTTTCTTATACTTTGTATGAAATGTTTGCAATTAATTATACATCCTTATATTTTTATCCTATACATTTTATTCTAAAATTTCCAAGGAATATTTTATGTATGTGGGTTTTTAAAGCTCTGGGATGAAAAAATAATTATTAATTCAGAGCTAGCAAAATTTTGAGGTTTTCTTGCTGCACGTGGATGTCATGTTTGAATCAAATATTTGGTTTCTATACATGAAGACCAGAATCTGTGTTTCTGATACATTTGAACCACATTAACTCAAACAATGAAGGAAAAATTAAGAGATATGGTTAGAAACAGTGCCTGCTCTCTCTCCATGTGCTGCCTCTAACCATTATTCTGTGGCTGCATTACTTTCAACATATATTTAAAATGTCATACTTTAAGTTGATAAAAGTGAAATCCGGTAAAATCTAGAGATGGTAAAACTTGTAACTACATATTCTAGAAGTGGTGGCAAGTTTGTTATTTCAAGAAAATATTAAGATACACCTCTAAGAATGTCCAGTATGTTATATTACAGCAGAAAGCATAAACTGTTATAACATTTGCTTTTATGTTGCTACAAATTGTGAATTGTCTTCAAAACCTTAAGACTGCCTGCTTCCTTTTTTGAGAAGGGATGTTTATACTTACCTCCCTGCTATCCTGGCATCCGGTCAGCCCAACACTGTGGAAATCATCCTGAATCTTAGCTTCATGTTTGACTCAATCTTGTCAGATGGTTCTTTGCTAAATATCAATGAGGAAATCTATTGAGGTAAAATAGCCATAAATAAGCCAGTTAATAAGTAGATGAGTAATACTAAAAAGCTATCAGTCCTTTTATATATAAATATCAGGTTTTAATGCATTTTCTTCTTTATATTTGGCTCTGTTGTAAGCCAGAGAATTTCAAATCCGCTATATAAGCAGAGTACTCGCTGGAATTTTCAGCTTGGACTTTCATAGAGAAATCATCCAAGTGAAAAGTTGGGGAACCTAGTTACTGCCACATAGCTTCTGATTAGCTGTTGACTCTCACTGCCCTGAATTCAACATGTGGCCTTTCACATCATATTTGCACAGAAGTTCAGCTTTTCTAAAGTTTACCAGGGCAGTTGTTGAAAGAAAAGTCCTTAAGAAACTTGAGAAGTTGAGGTGAATGAAAACTGTAGCAGAAAGCCTCATGCTGTTTGGTGATCTGTGGCCAATCTCATGTTCCTCCCCTAAGAGAACAGACTCATGAAAGCCGGTGTCTTGTTTTGGATTTTATTGACCAAGTTGAGTTTTTCTCCATTTAGCATGGAATTGGCTATGGGTTTGTTGTACAGTCCCGATACTAAACGGAGCTATGTGCCTTTAGCCCTTGATGCTCCATGACCTTTATCAAAAGGGAAGTTGGATTTTGTCAAGGGCCTTTTCTGCATCCAATGAGCTGATCATGATGTTTCCATTCTTGAGTCTAATTTTATGATGAGTTACACTTTTTGTGTTAAGCCATCCCTGCATCTCTGAGATGAAGCCAATTTGATCATAGTGGATAATCTAAGTGATGTATTTTTTAATTCCATTTGCAAGTATTTTGTTGACAATTCTTACACATATATTTATTAGAAGGATTGGCCAGAAGTTTTGCTACTGTTATTGGATCTTTGTCTGGTTTTGTCATCAGGGTAGAATTTTTCAATGTATCCACTTGAGCCTGAACTATTTTCAGTTAAGAGATTTTTAATTGACACTTTGTTTTTGGATCTATTTAAATTATTCACTTCATCTTGATTTTATTTGGTGGGTGTTATACATCAAGAAAGCCATCCACTTCTTTTTAGGTTTCCAATTAGTAGAGCATAGATTCCTAAAGTATGTCTTTATGACACTCTGAATTTCCTCAGTATCTGTTGTAATGTTTTCCTTTTCATCTCCAATTTATTCATTTGAGGGTTCTTTCTTTTGGTGAATTTAGCTAAAGTTTTCTCAATATCTTTAATCTTTTCATAATACCATCTCTTCCTTTCTTCAGTTCTTTGAACTTTTTTGTTTCCATTTCATTAACTTCAAATCTGATTTCTATTACTTCTTGCCACCTACTCTTTTTGGGTATTTTCTTCTTCTTGTGTTTTCCAAGTCTTCAGGAGCAGCATTACTACTATGGGAACTCTCCGGTTTTTTGATGAAGTTATTTAATGCCATAAACTTTCACCTTAGGACCACCTTCATCGTGTCTTATGGATTTTAACTCATTTTCATTCAATTCCAGGAAATTTTAAATTCCCTTCTTGATTTCTCTCTGGACTCAGTTTTCATTCAGTAGTATATTGTTTAGCTGTTATGAATTTGCAAACTTTCTGTCATTTCTAGGTTGCTGGGAGCAATCTTTATTCTTTTGTGATCAGATAACGTGCAGGATATTATTTCAGTTTTGCTAAATTGATTAAGACTTGCTTTGTGGTCTAACATGTGGTCAATTTTGGAGAAAGTTTCATGAGCTTCTGAGAATAAAGTGTATAGGTTACATGTTCTATATATGTCTGTTAGATTCATTTTTCCCTCTATTTAGTTTTTGTTGGGTTGACCTGTCTACTGAAGTACTGAAATTACTCACTATCATTCTACTGGAGTCAATCTGTGACTTTAGATCTAATGCTTTTTTTTTAAATGAAATTTGGTGCCCCTATGTTTGGTTCATAAATGCTGTTATAATATCTTTTTTTCCTTTAATAAGTATAGAATATACTTCCCTGTGTCTTCTGATGAGGTTTTGTTTAAAAATCTATTTTTTTCAAATATTAGAATAGCTACACCCCTTGTTTCTTGATTCCCTTTGCTTAGAATACCATTTCCATCCTTTTATCCTAAGGCAGTATCTATCAGGCTGAGTAATTTTCCTATAAGCAGAAAAAGGATGGATCATGTTTTCTAATCTAATCCATTAGTCTGTGTCTTTTTATCATGGAGTTGAGAATGGATATTGACAGCTATTATTAAATGATACATTTATTGATTCCTGTTATTTTGGTTTTTTTTCTTAGATTTTCTTTAGTTAATTACTGTGGGAAGATATAGACCTTATGCCCTCGTGGGTATATATAATTATCTATCCAGACCACGACATTTCTTCTACAATCCTCTGTAGAGTTGTCTTTGTGGACATAAATTCCTTCAATCTGTTTTTACATGGCAAGTTTTTCTTTCTCTTTCAGTTATGACTTATGCTTTTGATAAGTAGAGTACCCTGGTATGCTAATTGTGGTATTTTAGAATTTTTGGAATAGCAGTTTAGGCCCTTCTGGAGAGATGATTCAGTGCTTGGGGCACTTGTTCCTGCAGAGTCCTGAGTTTTGATCCCAGCACCACATTGTGGTTCACAAACATCTGTAACTTCAATACCAGGAGATCAGAACTCTTCAGAACTTCATAGGCACCAAATGTGAACATTGTGCATATACATACATGCAGGCAAAACACTCATATCAATAAAATAAAAATAAATCTAAAACAATTCTTAATAAAGAAAAGTCAGAGCCGGGCGGTGGTGGTGCAAGCCTTTAATCCCAGCACTCAGGAGGCAGAGCCAGGTGGATCTCTGTGAGTTCAAGGCCAGCCTGGGCTACAGAGTGAGATCCAGGAAAGGTACACAGCTACACAGAGAAACCCTGTCTCAAAAAACAAAAAACAAAAAAACAAAAAAACAAAAAAAAGAAAAGAAAAGAAAAGAAAAGTCAGGTGTTATTCTGTGGGCTTGCCTTTATATGTGCCTTAGTCTTTCTTGGTGATTTCAATATAATTTTTTGTGTTTTAATTCTGTGATATGAACTTTCTTTCCTGTACCTGCCAATTTGGTGTTCTGGATGCTCCTTGAACTTTAATCTTTTTCTTAGACTTGAGGAAGAGCCTTTCACGATATTGTTGAAAATATGTCCTGTGCCTTTGAGCTCCGTGCCTCTGTCTTTTATATCTATTATTCTATTATTCATAGGTTTGATCTTTTTACAGTGCCCCTGATTTCTTGCATGTTCTGTTCCTACGTTTATTCATAATTCATCTTTGAGAGGGTGATCCATTTCTCTGTGTCATCTTCAAGACCTGCCATTCTCCCTTCTACTTGGACTAATATACTGGTAAGTCTTTCCACAAGTTTTTTGACTTCTAAGTATTTCGTTTAGGATTTTATTTCACTTTGGCTTTTCAGAGACTCTATAATTTTATTAAATTACATTTTCGTATCTTGAAATTTTTATGATTTCATTTGACTGTCTGTGGTTCTTCAGTCCTCATTCAGGAATTTGTTCATATCCTTTTTGAGTTCCATGAACATATTCATAATTGCTATTGTGAAATCATTGTCCTGTCCACTAGCTTAGCTGTTTTTCTAGGGAACCTTTACAATGAAGAAGACATGTTATCTCCCTTATTCAAGTTATTTTTGTGCTTGGACATAGGCATCCGAATTTAGGTCTTTGATAGTGTCTCTTGGTGTGCCATCTTTGTTGAATGATTGTTTGGATCCTTGTTTGCTCTAATTCCATCCTGCAGGAGTGGTCCAGCAGAGTGATACTTAAGGTTTAGTCTTGGGACTACTGTGTTGATGTGTGAATGGGATGTCAGAAGTGTTCTCAGCTCACCTAGAGATAAGGGAAACTTCTGAGCCTCAAAGTAAATCATCTTTAGCATTAGCAGAGTTTCTCTGCTGATAGTTAGAAGTCTGTAGAGAGACTGCTAAAATTTACAGGTTGAATTCTGTGTTGGAATGCCCTTGATGCTGTTACAGGGTGGAGTGGTATATCAGTTCACTGATGAGCAGGTAGGCAAAGAAATGTGTGTGGGTGACATATCAGTAGTTCTGAGTCAACTCCACACAGTGCTGGTTGCCAGGTGGCATGGTAGATAGGTGCATTGCATTTTAAATCAGGCACAAGGCATTACTGTTAAAATTAGGAAAAAGAAACTTCCAAGAAAAATTTAGCAACTTTTAAAATTTTTTTTAAATATTTACTTATTTGTTTATTTATTTGTTTGTTTGTTTATTATGTACACAGTGTTCTGGCTGTGTGTTTGCCTACCTGCCAGAAGAGGGCACCAGATCTCATTACAGATGGTTGTGAGCCACCATGTGGTTGCTGGGAATTGAACTCAGGTCCTCTGGAAGAGCAGCCAGTGCTCTTAACCGCTGAGCCATCTCTCCAGCCCTGCAACTTTTAAATTTAACTACAGTGTTTTCAGGTTATTTTGTCACTTAAAAGTTATTAAGCAGCTATGATTTAAGATGATATTTTATGTGTCCAGTGATAAGTCACATAAATATGGCTCTTGATCTTGGGTTAATTGTATAGCAGGAAATAGAATATGAAGAGATCAGTGTGTGATATTTCTTAAAAGAATGCAGTATTTTAAAATGAAAATGTAGTGTCAGGTGGTGATGGTGCATGCCTTTAATCCCAGCACTTGGGAGGCAGAGACAGGTGGATCTCTGAGTTCAAGGTCAGCCTGGTTGACAGTGTGAGTCTAGTACAGCCAGGGCTACACAGAGAGACCCTATCTCAAAAAAAGAAAAGAAAAAAAGTAAAATGAAAATGTAATGAGGCATAAAAAGTTTCATGCTGTCTTCTTGCTATGCTGTGCCATGTAATGTAATTAACACAGCTACATTATGAGTCTTTACACAAACAAGGACGAAATATGTGTACAGGAGTGGGAAGCAAAGCAAGTTACACTGGCCAGGCAAAGTGTCCACAACTAGTCTGGCCAGGACAGGCCAGAGGCTCTTTGC
This sequence comes from Peromyscus attwateri, assembly GCA_902168425.1. NCBI lineage: Eukaryota > Metazoa > Chordata > Mammalia > Rodentia > Cricetidae > Peromyscus > Peromyscus attwateri. The sequence goes on from CABHPP010116304.1 coordinate 6,114, forward strand.
AGACAGTGAGTGAAGAAGATTAAGCTAGCAGTAGTCAGAAGACAAAATCAGCCCGAGGAGACCACAGTTCAATTGTTTATGGCTGATTATAAAAGCAACACGTAAGAAAATCTTCATGGGGAACTGACAAGAAGGAGCACAGCTAAGGCTTAGAAGAATGGTTAGAAATGTGGATAAATGGTTCAAATTCGTCTCTCAAAGAATGGATGGCGATCCCTTGGGTTGTGAAAAGGAAAGAGAACAGAAGAAATGAGAGTATTTATCACTCTGATAAACAGACTAAAAGCAGGAGTTTTGCTACTATTTTGTTTTTTATTTATGAATTCTTTACACCTAATGTTTTCCTATCGAATGTCACCGCTTCTAAAGGCTACTGTTCCCTCGGCTCATCTCCAAACTTTAGAACTGATTGAAGGCTGGGATTACAGCTGCAGGCAGATCGACCACCTGTTTAAAACTGGTTACATGCCAGTGTAAAAGCATGATTTCTATGTCATAATACACTATTAGACTATATAATGTTATTAGAAACTACACTATTATTGCCTACTAAATACCAATAAACCACATTTCCATCAAATAAGTAAATATGTGCAAATAAGCCTGTCTTGAGATTCACATTTCCACAGTGGCGTAACACTGAAAACAGCATCAAAGACCAAAGATACCTCAGATATGGAGGCATGCTTACACTCACAGTGTTGAAAAATATGAACTCCAAGAAACAAATGTTAAAGCCATGTGAGTAAGAAAACTAAGTCCTGAAGTGTTTGACTGGAAAGAAAAATTGTAAAGTTTAAAGTAGCTAAATGTGCTAATAGTGTATTAGTTTGGGTTTTGTTGCTGTGATTAAAACACCGTGGCAGAAAGAAGCTTAGGGGAGAAAACAGGGTTTCTTGTTTTTTGTTGTTATTGGTATTGTTGTTTTTTGCTCATAGGTTACAGTCCATCATCAAACAGAAACCTGAAGGCAAGAATGAAGCAGAGACTGTTAAGATACCCTGCTGCTTACTGGCGCTGTCTCTGTGACTTGCTTCACCTGTTTTCTTATATCTCCCAGGATCCCCTGTCCAGGATTGGCACCACCCAAAGCAGACTGGGCCTTCCCACATCAATCGTTTTCAAGAAAATACCCATAGACTTGCCTACAGGCTAATCTGAGGGAGGTCATTCCTCAGTTGAGGTTTCTTTTCCTTGGTGACTCAAGTCAGTGACAAGTTGACAAAGACTAACTGGCATACTATATGGCTTCCATCTACTCAAAATTACCAGAAGAGGGGGGTACTATAACTTAATCAAGTAATATGAGTAATGTCCATTTCATGTGTTGGAAACTGAAAGTAAGAGGGCACTGAGAAAAATTAATTAGGTGCATATTCTCAAGTTTCAACAAGATTTGCAAAGCCTTTCAATCTTAACAGTTTTGAGAAAGCCAGATTCAACTATCAATCTAAAATTGCTTTTTCCAAACAGAACAAATTCCACTGGGCTAGATCTGGGGGAGCTAGGATCTGAGAGTGGAAGAATTTAAACCAAAAGAATACTAATTGAATTTTTATCTAAAGTTGAAGCAGAGAGATTTTGTAAAAATTTTAAAAAGGGAAAAAGTCAGTATCAATGACTACAGAAACTTTCAAGCCATTTTTCAACATGAATAAAATATTCACCTTTAAGGTACATAACAAAATTAAGAAAACGTAATTTGTTTACATTTCAAGTGATATATTTAATGTTAGAGTAGTCTCATAGATAATGAGGAAAATAATATTACATTAGGAAACTATAAGTATTATACATGAAAATAATTTACAACAATAAAATTTATAATTTATGATATCATTTAACCATATTAAAAGAAACTGCAGACAGCTATAGTAATGTGATGCACTCCCTTAATAGCCATCAAATTGCAACAATGGAAGAAATTCAATATAGTCTTAGGCCATAAATTTTTAGATTCTACCTGTATGCAAATTGATACAGTTATGAACATTACAAATACACATTAATAATTTTAATTTTGCCTTGACAACTTTTTTGTATGGTAGAATATTGACATGATTTGAAATATAAACAAATATATATCCTAATGATGGTCAGTATAAAATGCTAAAATATTAGAAACCACATAAATATCTAATAAGAGGAGATAATTCCAATATAATACATACTTTTTAAAGTAACATATTGACAAAGATAATTTAACAGTATTATTATACTAAAGCTTGATTGTGATAGTATCTGAAACTTGTTGATCTGGTTGTATTGTCCATTAATTATTCTATGTAAACCAATAGACATTACTTAAAAAAACAGTATTCATATATTAGCAGTAAAAAGTAAATTATATAAGGATAATAAAAAAATTATAACGACTTTAAATCTGTCCACAATTCTGCTGATAACAAACATGCTAACTACAAAACAACCTACAAACACAAGGGTGGGAGGGCCAGCATTGTCCTTTGGAGAGCCACTGGTGTGATTTCTCACAAGATCGGATCCTGTGACTCCACTGTCAAACAGTCAAGCAGGTGTCATTTCAGAAGATATTGTTTCCTTTTGAGTTTTTGACTAACATGATTTGCTACATATTTTATCAAAGTTCTGGTCTTCTATAGGGACTAAAAGTTTTGTTCAATCACAATCACAATAAAATTTGCAAACACCCACTTGCCAAAAAGTCCTGCCCACCTCTACCCCCCTGCAAAGATCACCACCCATTCACAGTTTCAGGTTTCAACAGCCACTGGACTGCATAAGAGACCATTAGACGTCTCCTTGTACTGGAAAATCAACTCACTAGAAAAATGTTAAGGAAGACTTCTTTTCTTCAACTTCCTACAGCAGCCTAAGACTTTTATATTCTTTTCCTCATGAAAAGAGTGAACTCAACAAGTACAGAGACCAGCAATTTCAGGCAAAAAGTGAAAATGTGTAACTTGTACCCCCCGACACATCTATCTTTAAATTCTGTGTTTATCTGTAATGATCTGATATTAGAAATATTACTTTCTCACCATGACTTAAAGGAGGATTAATGAGTAATGCATTTATATATTCACTGGGTTTTTTTCTAAAGTCAACTAGATGGCACTTTCAAGACACTGTTTCTTGAGGTGGACGTTCAGCATTGCACTGCAGTTTATTTATATGCTTTGAGGCTGAGAAAATCATGTTAGCATTATCTCATGTGAGATGTCCATGCATGAAGGACATACAGTGTGCAGCATCTGAGTAACTCAGGGTCTGGCAAATTGACGAAGTTATTTCTATCTGAAAGCCAAAACTACAAGTTTGTCTGTTAATGGACATTCTAATCAGTACTGGAAATCCAGCATTTCCCTTTACACAGAATATACGTTTTTCCAACCTTACAAATTTGAGGCAGAATTTCTCTTCTTTCATAGAAAATGGAGTTAAAATTCTATTTTAGAAACTGGCACAAGTGGCCAGACAGACGGTACAGTAGTTGAAGGCTCTTGCCACCAAGCTTCGTGACCCAAGTTCAATGTCTGAAATGCATATGGTAGAAGAAAAGAAGCACTTTAGAAAACTGTCCACTGACCTGCAGGTGCTTGCTATGGCACATACACAGACTCACATGCACAAACACATACTAATAAAATGTAATAAAACTGGCATAAGCTGACTATTATTCTCAATGATGAGGACCCTTGACACATCTTTCCTCAATGATTCTTACAGTTGAAGTAGTATTACTACAAAATAATATTAGCATTTCTGTGAAGAGCAAAGTGTATCTCTGTATGAATGAGCATTCAAAACAATAACATAGCATGTCAAGAATCCCAATGCCTCACACTCAAGCTAATGGCATGAGTATGGCCTTCACCAGGTCCAAGTATGGATATTGACAGTATGTGTATAAAGAATCAACCACAGCTTCCTACTGCCTGATGGCTGCAGCCGGAATTTGCTCCCCTATAGAGATAGCCCAACTGAGATTAGCTATTGTGCTTTCTTGTTCAGCAGTATACAATAAAATTGCTGAGTTTCCAGGCTGCTGTGGATGTCCATAGGGACACATGTCCCACCAATCCCAGCTTTTTGGTACATGTGTCTATCATTTCTTCATTCCCCATTGTCCCAGTCATGTAATGATCCCAAAGCAATGTAGGATGCGGCACATTTCAGATATTCTTCTCCTGCCTTCTACTTTTAAATTGTAAGAAGCCAGTGTGCTTTAAAAGGTTATTGCTTTTAATAGTTTTCTTCTGTACTAGGCCTTCTTGGAACTCCTAAAGCAAATATTTAATTATGTTTTACACTGATAAAAACTAAGAATTGCCTAGAACATCATATTTTCTACTTGTCATAAAACTTGAGTTAGTGATTTGAAACCAAGATCTAGCCTGAAGCATATACATGTTTAATGAGTGAGTAGTCATAGTCATGCTTCGGGGAGTGATGCTGACTCGGAATGGTTCACTGCTATAATTTTAATGGAGTGGAAAATGGTGTTTCTTTAATGACTTTATATGAAATTCTAACACATTTTATGAAATATCTTGATATATTAAGAGAATAAGTGAATGTCTTAAAAGTAACCCCAGAATGTACTTTTAGCAGATATCAGAGTAGAAAATAAAAAGATACATACTTCATAATTATAGTTGTATACAAAATAATATTTCAGAGGAACTCAGTTTGATTACAGTTTATGCTTCCTTGACAGTATTCTAAAATCATACAAGTGGTACATGTTTGTAGAGAAAGTCTTGTCTCTTGGCAGACTTGCTCCACAGTCATTGCTTAAGGGCTGTATCTATTAATAGAGTCACTTTGATTACTCTCTGGTCCTGCCAAGCTCTTCCAGCAAATATTGATCAGTCCATGAGCTGCCCAGGCACAATACACCATTAATTACTAAGTGACCTGGAAAACAATTAGAGACCTCCTGGCTCATGTACAAATGGCTAGTCAGAGCTGTCAAGCTAATCAGACATGGCTGTGCTCACCAGTGAACCAGTCAGACTCTTCAGAAATGTCTGCCACATCTGCCGCTTTCCCACCCACTTTCCACAAAGAGAAGCCTTTCAACCCTGCGGTCATTTTTTTCCCAAGAATTCTTTGTGTATGCATTAAGCAGAAAGAACACTGACTCTGCATGATCTTTTACTGGGAACTCATCTAGAAACCAGGCATGGAAAAAGAAATAAAAAAAATTGGAGAGTTTAAGAAAGATTCAATATTTATGCCTGTTGAACAGAATACTGATGTAATAATGTAAAAAAAAATTCAAAATTGATCCCTGGGTTGATTACTAATATCTATAACTTCTGACCCAAGTCCATGAGTTACTACATTAGACTCATGCAAAACATATTATTTCCCATATTACTGCAAGATACAAGTAACATTGAACTCAAAATTAAAATCTCAAAACATTTTGCATTTAAGTGGTTATAAAATCTTTTCACAGCTGCCTGTAAAAATAACATGCACAAAGCATTGCATTTTAATTCTTTTTTTTTTTTTTTTTTCATTTGGGTTTTTCGAGACAGGGTTTCTCTGTGTAGCTTTGCGCCTTTCCTGGAGCTCACTTGGTAGCCCAGGCTGGCCTCGAACTCACAGAGATCCGCCTGGCTCTGCCTCCCGAGTGCTGGGATTAAAGGCGTGCGCCACCAACGCCCGGCCGCATTTTAATTCTTAATAACCATCACTGTCTCTATTATTTTGATATAAAATATTTCCTTTCCTAATATAAGCATAAATTTTATTTGACATGCATATATGGCTGAACTATTTTTTACATATGTCTTATTTCCTTTTTTGGTATGTGTGTGGTATGTTGTGTGTTGTATTTTGTGTGTGTCTGTAGGATAAAGGTAAACATTTTATCTTTCATCAGTTGTTCCATTTCTTTACCTGACGGGATCTCTCATGGAACCTGAAACATCAATTTGCTAGGCTGACTAGCCAATGAGATTCAGTAATCCACCTGTTTCTACCCCACTCCCACCCACAAACAGACTTGGTGTCTGTCTTTTTATATAAGTTCTGGAGATCTGAACTCAGATCTTCATGCTGGCATGCCAGGTACTGTATCTCCCCAGCCATGTAATTCTACTTTCATAACATTTAATTTTGAATCTTTGAACAGTTTACTTGCAGAAATGTAATCTCCAGCATTGCAATATAATGTAAAGCTAAGTATGTACCTCAGAGACAGGGCATTTGCCTAGTTAGTTTGGATCCCCAGCACTCCCCCAAAATTAGAACTTTGCCAATTTCTGTACTTATATTACTATCTTTTATTATTATTTACTCTATTGATGTTTTCTTATTCTCTTGACTACTAATCCATAAAATTATAAAAGACTTGTATTATTAATATAATACATTCCTAGATGTGTGGGAAGGTTGTACAGAAGGAACTGTAAACCCAGGTAGGAATCCTGAGCTGTCCTAGGGACAGCTGTGTTTCACAATTCATTGTAAAAGCTGAGGACCCTACAGAAGACCCAACCTGACCTTGGACAGGACCTCATACTCAGGAGAATGCTAGAGAGAGAACTTCTGGCCCTAATACCAATCCACAGTCAGAAGAGAATACTGCAACCCTATTCTGACTTAATCATTTCCTGAGCATTGTAAACACCTTCACTAGAGAAGAAGGGAGGTGTGAATTTATAAAAAGAATAACTCAGCCAACAACCTGGTGCCTGATAAAAAATCTAAAGCAGAAATAAAAATAACATAAAAAAAACAAGATAATTCATGTTCGCCAGGAATTACCAATTCCATAGTAATGGTTCCAATGAGGATGATTTGGAAGAAATTCCAGGCAAATGATTTGAAAGAATTCCATAAAAGTATCATTATACAGACTCAACAGTTTACATTTAATATTCATATACATATACAAGTGCAATAACAATTAGTGAAAAAAGAGGCCATGCATTTGAAGGAGAGAGGGGATGGGTATGTGGGAGGGTTTAGAGGGAGAAAGAGGAAGGGAGAAATGTAATTCTATTGCAACCTCAGGAAATATGATAAAGAAGACAAGGCAACAACGCAAAATAAGAAAAGCAAAGAGGTGAAAGGGAAAAAGAAAGTCAACTCAAGATGTGAAAATAGAAGTTAGTACAGAGATAGACATGCTGAAGAAAAACCAAGCTGAAACAATGGTGATAATGAAAAACTCACTAAGCCAAATTAAAATCTCATTGGAAAGCTTCACCAACAAAATAGTTCATGTGGAAACAGAGTATCAGGGCTAGAAGACAAGGCTGAAGAATTTGGATTATTCAGAAGAAGTCAATAATTTTTTTAAAAAAAAATATGACTAGAACATGGGCAAGCTCTAGGATACTATGAAAATACCAAAACTTCAAATTATCTGTAGAAAAGAATAATATTGCACCAAAGATAAAAACATTTTCAATAAAACCAAAAAAAAAAATCCAGAGCTACAGAAATTGATGCCCAGTCAATTACAAGAAGCCTTCAGAACACCATGAAATGTTAGGGGTAAAATACTAAAAATGTAGACAAACAAAAATGTATTGAAAGCTGTAAAGGAGCAGGGTCCAGTCAACTGTATGTGCAAGTCCAGTATAACTAGATAGAAACATTGAAAGGCAAAAGAACCTGGAAAGATGTATTCTAACCTCTGAAAGAACATAACTGTCAACCCAGTCTGTAATACCCAGAAGAACTATGTATTAAAAATTGAAAAGGAAATAAAATATTTCCAAGACAAAAACACACTAAAGGAAATGGTGACCAGTCATCCAAATCTACAGAGAATAACAGAAGGAATACTTCAGTCTGAAGAGGATGTTTGCTAAAATTGACACAAGGACAAATAAACAGTATCAGACAGGTCATCAGAAACTCTAAGACAAGACTAAAAAACAACATATGACAAGAATTAATACATATGTTTCAATACCTCTGTGGGTTAAACATTTCTGTATCTTGACAAAAAGACACAGACTGCCAGATATTTTAGAAAATAGATCCATCTTTTCATTACCATCAAGAACATATTTCACTATCAAATACACCCCACTTTCAAGTAAAAGGATGAAAAATATATTCCAAGCAAATAAAACTAGGAATTGAGCAGGTGTAGCTAGTGTAATATCAGACAAAACAGACTTTCAACCAAAATATTGAGCAGTACCAAGGTTACTTCATATCTATCAGTAGAACAATACAGCAAGAAATTTAATTCTAAACACATAAGCAAATCCAGTGTCACTGAAATATCCCATTATGACTAAAATACAAGTCATCTGAAAAAGAATAAATAAAGAGGAACAATGGCTTTAAGTGAAATGGCATAAGTCAAATGGACCTGTGCCACAGAAAATCCCACCCAAACACCAAAGACTACACATTCTTCTTAGCAGCTCATAGAACTTTGTCTGAAGTTGATCACATATAACACAAATAAAGTCTCATCATATATAGGAAAACTGAAATAATATCTCACATTCTAACCACTGTGGTGGAATAAAATTAGAAATCACCAGCAATAGAAACTTCGGAGAGCTCATAAGCTCGTGGAGGTTAAATAACACAGCACTGAATAACAGATGAGTCACAGAGCAAATCAAGAAAGAAATCAGAAAGTTCCTAGGGTTGAATGGCACAACATATCAAAATCTCAGGACACACTGAAGGCAGACCTGGGAGGAATGTGTATTTCCCTTAATGCCTACATTAAAATTTTGGGAGATATAAAATAAATTAATTATTATACAGCTTAATGACTTGGGAAAACAAGAATAAATCAAACCCCAAAACAATAGATGGGAAGAAATAATAAAAATCAGAGTAGAAATCAATGAACAAAATATGCAAATCAATGAGACAAGGAGCTGTTTCTCTGAAATGATTTTTAAAATGACAAACCCTTCACAAAATTAACCATAAAAAGAGAGGACCCAAATCTTTAAAATTTAAAAGAAAGAGGAGGTATAACAGATGCCAACAAAATTCAGAAATTTCAGAGGGTACCACTTGAAAATTTTATTCTCCACTAAATTAGGAAAGTAGTGGTTGAATTTTTAGAAGCATAGGATATATTAAAATTAAAACAAGATCAAGTAAATAAATTAAACAAATTTAAAACCAGAAATAAGGCACAATATTAAAGAGTTAAGATTGTACAAATTTAAAGAGTTTCCCAATGAAAACATAAAGACTCGGGGCCAGATGGATTCACTGCACAATTGTACCAAAATTCCTAAGAACAAACAACAATATTACTCAAATTATCCCATTAAATAAAAAAGGAGGAAGGTTTCCAAACTCTTTTTAGAAAGCCAATATTACCCTGATACCAAAACCAGAAAAGAATACAACAAAAAAAGGAAAGAGAATTTTAAATCAATCTCTCTGATGAACCTACATGCAAAACTTCTCAACAAAATGCTCACAAGCTGAGTTCTATATTGCACCAAAAAATCATTTATCCTAATCAAGTTGACTTTATTCCAAATGATATAGGGAATGTTCAATATCCATCCATAAGTCAATACATGCAACCCATAAAATAAACAGACTCTGTTGATAAATTTCTAAATGGTCTTATTAAGTAAAAAAAATGTGGAGCCAGACACATGGGTAAAAGCCTGGGAGAGATCAGGAAAATAGGGGAAACCACCAGCCAACCTTACCTCACCAACTTGGCAGCTTCTAAATGTGAGTTACTTCCTGTCTAGCCATGCCTTTTTTGTCTTGCTGTTCTGCCATTTGATTTGCTCTCTCTCTTCAGCTACATCACTTCCTCTTCCTACCCAGCTCTGTCACTTCTTGTCTGTCTGTACAGACCTCCAGACCTCCATGGTTAACTAATTTTGGAATTTAAGGTATGTGCCACCACACCTGACTCTATTTTCAGTGTGGCCTTGAACACATAGAGATCCTGCCTGCCAAGAGATAGGATTAAAGGCATGTGCTAACATTGCATGACTTCTTTGTTTACTTATAATGGCTGACTATTTCTGCTGATCTCCAGGCAAGCTTTATTTATTAAGGCACAAATAAAATATCACCACAAGACTCAAACACTGAAATCACAAGATCACTTCAACAGAGTTAGAAAAATCCCTAAAACAGCAAGCATGCTTTCTTGATAAAGGTCTTGAGATTGTTCAGGATGGAGGAACATCTGTCAGTATAATAAAGGCTAAATATGACAAACCAATACCAGCATGATACTAAATGGAGAAAAACTCAAAGAATTTCCACTAAAACCACAAACGAGTTTCCACTCTCCACTTCTACTCAATACAGTGCTTGAAGTCTTACCTACAACAATAAGACAAAAGAAAGAAAAGGCATACAAATAGAAGTTAAATTTTTCAAAGGATATAATTCTAGACATAAGAGACTCAAAGACTCTACCAAAAACAAACAAAAAACCCTTAGATTTGATAGACAGATTCAGCAAAGTAACAGCATACAAAATCAACACAAAAAAATAAGTAGCCTTCCTATACTAATGACAAACATATGAAGGGAAAAACAAGGCATTTGCAATAGAATGTGCACAGAGAGAGAGAGAGAGAGAGAGAGAGAGAGAGAGAGAGAGAGAGAGAGAAGATGGAGAACAAAAAAATGAAAAATTTAAGACACTGAAGGAAGAAATTAGATACACTATGTTATGTATTAGAAAAATTAATCTTGTGAAAATGGCCATCCTACCAAAAGCAATCTACATATCAAATGAACTACCAAGTAAAATTCCAAGGCCTTTTACAAACATGGAAAAAGGAACCCAAAAATTTACATGGAAGCACTAAAACCAAGGAGAGACAAAACAGTACTGAACAGAAATTGTATGTATTTGGATGTAACACCATACCTGACTTCAACCTGTACTACAAAACCATAGCAATAAAAGGAGTGGGATACTGGCACAAAAAGACATATGGACCCAAAGACTCAGATATAAGTCCACACAACTACAGTTATCTGATTTTCTACAAGGACACTAAAAATGTATATTGGTGAAGAGATAGACTATTTAACAAGTGGTGCTGTGAAAACTGGATTTCATCATACAGATTAAAGACTTCAGTAACACACTTTTAAAAGTCCATTTGATTTGCCTATAAATTTCCTTTACAGATAAATAATATTCTATTATGTATATGCAGCACATTTTCTGTATCCATTCATCTGTTGATGGACAGTTAGGCTGATTCCATTCCCTAGCTATTGTGAATGCAGCATCAATGAACATGAATGAGCGAGTGTCTCTTTATTATAATGTGAATTCCTTTGAGTTGTGCCAGAGAGTGGTATATCTGGAGCACACAGCAGTTATATTTCTAGTGTTTTGAGAACCCTCTGGATTGATTTCCAGAATGGCCACACTAGTTCACAGTCCCACCAAGAATGGATTCGGATTCGTCTTTCTCCTCCAGCATTTGCTGTTGTTTGTATTCCTGAAAATGACCATGCTGACTGGCATGAGACCGAATCTTTTTTTGTTTGTTTGTTTGTTTTTGTTTTTCGAGACAGGGTTTCTCTGTGTAGCTTTGAACCTTTCCTGGAACTCGCTTTGGAGAACAGGCTGGCCTCAAACTCACAGAGATCTGCCTGCCTCTGCCTCCCGAGTGCTGGGATTAAAGACGTGTGCCACCACTGCCCAGCAAGACAGAATCTTAAAGGAGTTTTAATTGGCATTTCTTTGATCCTAATGATGCTGAAAACCTTTTAAAGTGTTCCTTAGCCATTTGATTGTCTTCTTGAGAATTTTCCTGTTCAGTTTCATAGCCCATTTTAAATTTGGCTATTTCCTTAATGTTTCCTGTCTAACAAATAACTGGAATTTTCTCTCCCATTCTTGAGATACCTACTCACTTGCTTCCCAGTTGCTTTGACTGTACAGAAGGGCTTTTGTTTGTTTGTTTGTTTTTGTTTTTGTTTTAATTTCAAGGGGTGCCTTTGTCAATTGTCAGTCCTGTTTTCTGTTCCCATGGGTTGAAATGTAATCCCTGCTTCTTCCTCTAGCAGTGTCAGGGTATCAAGTCTTCTTCTGAGGTCCTTGATTCATTTGGAATTAAGTTCTGTACAAGGGAAGAGATAAGGATCTGGTTTCATTTTTCTTCATGCTACTACTTTGCTCAATGATCATGTTTTCAAATTGCCTACTGAACATTTACGTTTATACCATAGACCTGGGTTTCTCTCAGCCTTGGTCAGAGAAGCCATCCCTCTAGTGGGGAGCAATCAGTGCAGAGATACACAATTGGCTGAAGTAATGAGAAGATGACACTTTGTCCTAGTGGGAACATCTTCAGTAACCCCCCTCCCTGCCACCAAGACTCGGGGAACACCACAGAAGAGGAGATGCAAAGACTGGAAGAGACAGAAGATGGCGTTGAGTGGAGTAAATTGCTGTAGGCCACAAAGATATATGAAGCAGGAATTCAGCTGATTACAACAAAGCTATACCTGGAAGAGGTAAGAACTCTTCCAGAGGCTGAGGACAAGGCTCAAGGAGTCTTGATGATATTGGCTTTTGATCATTAGTCATTTCCTGCTATGAATTTCTCATGTGCTTTTCCACCATCCATTGGGCACAATTTCCCCTATACAATTAAAGTATTTGTATAACTTTCTCCAACTATGCTACAACAGACAAAGTCAAAATCCCTAATTTCAGGCCTTTCTGTAATTATCGTCACTAGCAGCATCTGGCCAGGACCATTGCTGGACAGACAAAAGTATCTTATCTAAGATACCTCACAGATGCTCTAAGAACAGACTTTAGCATCCAGACTATCTGTTTGAAAAGGCCTGGCAGATATACTAATTAAGCTTAGCTTTCTCCTTTCCAAAGTCTTATCTCTAGTTTTAGATCCACTCTGAACAGTTAACTCAGGCTGTGTGGTGGTGGCACATGCCTTTAATCCCAGCACTTGGGAGGCAGAGCCAGGAGGATCTCTGTGAGTTTGAGGCCAGCCTGGTCTACAGAGAGTTCTAGGAAAGGTGCAAAGCTATACAGAAAAACCCTGTCTCAAAAAACCAAAAACAAAAACAAACAAAAAAATTAACTCAGAACTAAAGGATTCATACTTACAGGTACATCTAGCTGTCATGGAAGTTGCCTAGCCAAGTTGCCTAGTGACCAAGCATACTTCCCCCACCCTGCCAGAAAACAGCAGGAGCAGAGATAGCTTGGAAGAGATAAGGGCTGAAGGGATGAAAGGCAGTTTTATTTTCAGAGAAAGAATGGAGAAGAAAAAAGAGAATGAAAGACCTAGACAGGTAAGAACTGGAGGGAAACAAATTGAGATGGGGAAGAACTAGATTGGAGAACTAGATTGGAAGACTAGAAGAGGGAACTAGAAGGACGAGATGAAAGATGAGGAAGAGCCAGATGGGGAAGAACTAGGTGGGTAAGAATGAGATGAGAAAGACGAAGATAGGGCAGAACTGAGATGAAGGAATTGGGATAGCACATCAAGAGGGAACAGTGGGAAGAGGCCGAGAGTATCAGGCAAGAGAGGAGCCATTTATGAGAGCAGAAAAGAAGCTGCGTAGAACTGACTCAGAAGGATAAAGTGTATGGACTAAAAAGTATCATGTGTGTAGATTCATTTAATATCATCAAAGATTAGATTATCAGCTGGTTGTAGATTCTTCCACAGACCCTGGGAGAGAGCTATTGAGGGGCTGGACCGTTAGTTATTAGAACCCATTAGTAAATCACTGTTTTCTGGACACAACTCAAATCACACGCCTAGAGTCACTGCAGCTGTGGTCACCCACACAATACTTGTACAAGATCAAACCAGCCAAAATTCCATCAAAGATGGCCAGGTACTCTCTGGCCCCCGTGCCTAACAAAAGAGGTGTTAGCAGTTGCTGAGTGAAGAGGTAATTGTTCTTTTTGATGTTGTGGCCACTGGTAGGTTTACCAGGCTCCGATAGATGACCCTACACCTATTCACATTTGGGCATTATTATTTGGACTCAGTGTCAACAGGAAGAAGAAGAAGAAAAGGAGGGAAAGGAAATGAAGTTGGGAGCAGGATGTGTTGGGAAGCATGAGAGGGATTGGAGGGGTAAATGGAGTGGTAGATATGATCATATTTCATTGTATGAAACATATATGAAATGCCCAAGAATAAAGAAATTCATCTTTAAAATGATAAATTATCCAGATTATTCATACATAACCTACTCAAATACATTTACATGATTTATGGCAAGAATTTGTTTTGTACCTAGCTAAACTCAGGTTGTGCTAGCATGGAGACTGCAGAGAAAGCAAGCAAATACATCAATTGTCAGACATGCTTCTACTGCATAGAATTATGTAAACTGGTTTGTGTAAGCAATTTGTCTACTTTTTTGTCCATTCCAATCTTTCCTTTGAAACAAAAGGTATATACTGCCAGGAAATCATCTTCAGCTTGTAACTTGGGAACCCAGGATTGAAGAAACTTGTTTTTTCCTATTCTATAGAAATAGGTAGCAGCTGAATTTAGAAGAGTTGTTTAAGCCATTTGTTTTCTTGTTTGTCGTATTTTCATCATGGCCCTGTCATGACATCAGGTAACAGGTACAGGGACACTAGTAGTATATCTTCTTTTTCTTTGTTTTCCTAGTGGTTTATAGAAAACGATGAGTGCAAGTTCTCTTAATGTAATGACACTTGATAGAGGAAGGATTTTCACCAAACTGCTAAGATGTCTTAGACATATGCATATCTGATAATTGGTACCAGTGAATGTAGGGCATCCATTAAGGGAAGAAGATGGTTCTGGAATTCATTTCCCATTTCGTTCTGTGTTCTTAGCTCTATCTACCCCATTTAATAATGTGAATGGTACTAGTACTAAAGAGTGAAGAAGAGAGATTCACCAGAGAATTCAGAGCATCTCTTTGGTTCAACTAATTGCTTCCGTGGTATAAAGTCATTTCCATCACACAAGTGCCTTACTAATTCAGTAAACACCTGACTTTCTATTTCTTTCTGTCTTAAATTTTTCATTACATTTAGCAAACACAGAAAACCTAGAATATAACTATGCTCTTACAGGCATGTGTAGCCAACACAAACCTCTCTTATCTCCACTGATTTTAGAAAAATACCACATAGCATAATATTTCACTGCAAATCTGTTTTACCAAAATATCATCACACCTAAAGAAAGTAACAAAGTTCCTCTGAATTGTGTAATATATGCAACACATGATAGCAAATTTCAAATTTTCCCAAAGGTTTCATAATTTTTAAATAATTGGCTTGTTCAAGTCGATACGTATAATAATCCTCTTACAATACATAACATACCTTCTAGGTCTTCAGTCACTCCACTCAAGACATTTTAATAAACCTCTATTTCTTGTTTCCTCAGTTCTTACTTCCAAGAACCCATTTTTTCCTAACTCATTTTTCCTAAGTGTTCTGCAGCTGAAATGCAATATATTTAAGTTGGGACTACTTCCTACCTCTGTGAGGAAGAACAATAGTGTGTTACCTGATTACAATTCCTTTTTTTTTATTTTTTATATTTATTTTAATTTTACATATCAGCCACAGATTCCCCTGTCCTCCCTCCTCCAGCCCGCCCCCCATCACCCTTCTCCCAGCCCCCACCCCGTTCCCATCTCCTCCAGGGCAAGGACTCCCCTGGGGATTCAGCTCATCCTGGTAGATTCAACTGAGGCAGGTCCAGTCCCCTCCTCCCTTCGCCCAGGCTGAGCAAAGTGTCCCTGCATAGCCCCCCCCCCCCAACTGTCGTGCTAGAACTCTCATCCAATGACTGATGGAGCGGATGCAGAGATCCACGGCCTCGCCCCAGGTGGAGCTCCGGGAGTCCAATCAGCGAGAAAGAGGAGGGATTGTATGAGCGAGAATTGTTGAGACCATGATTGGAAAAAGCACAGGGACAAATAGCCAAACTAGTGGAAACACATGAACTATGAACCAATAGCTAAGGAGCCCCCAACTGGATCAGGCCCTTTGGATAAGTGAGACAGTTGATTAACTTGAACGATTTGGGAGGCCCCCAGGCAATGGGACCGGGACCTGTCCCTAGTACATGAGCTGGCTGTTTGGAACCTGATTACAATTCTTTACAATGATTAAAATAGTTATAGACCTTTACCCGCACATTCAATAATTTATTTTTTTGGATCAATTCCAATAAAGTGTCAACCTAAGCCTCCTGAAATGATGATATTTGTGATTCAGTAAATAAATACATTTGCAACAACTGTTTGTGTTCACAAAAACAAATAAGACCATAAAAATTCTTCTAATTAGTCTAGCAGATCAAAGATAACAGTGAGTTTGCCATGTTTTCTTTTCTGGATAATACAGTTACATAAAGAATTTAGAGACAGAGACCAGAGACCTGGAGTTAAGAGCATGTGTTGCTCTAGCAGAGAACCTGGGCTTAGTGCCCAGCACTTACTAGTTCTGCTCTTAGCTTATATCTGAGTATTTTAAATGGAAGAAGTGACAAAGTTGTCCTGATAATGTTCAATCTGACTATAATTATCTATGTGAAGATCCTGGTACCTATATGAAATGGCTGCATATAACTGAGAAGTGCTTGTTTGAGACAGATCATTGCTATGTAACCCAGGTTTGCTCGAACTCATTGTGTAGCCCAGACTAACCTCAAACTCTTGGCAATCCTCCTATCTCAGCCTCTCTGGGGCTAGGATTGTAGGTGTTTACTGCCACACTCAGCTATAGCTCTGAGAATTTAATTAGTAGCGGTAAAGAAATGTCTTTGCTTTGACCCTGCAGTTGTCTGTGCATGTCAAACCTTTAGGATTCTATATAACTAATATTTCCAAATTCATATATGACTCCCCACCCTCAGAAAAGTGGTATTCAGAAGCCTACAATGTATCCTGAGTTTGCTTTTTATTAAAATCTGACCCTAAAAGACTCCCTTGGAGTCAAAACAATTTCTTTTCATATTCCACAGCGACAGTCTCTCCACTTGATCTAGTTGCCTGATTTAAAAAAAAAAATTATATGAAGAATTTAAGACAAAAATAGACACTTACTTTTCTTTTCACTCCATCTTATCACACTTATTAACTCTTTTGGAGAATAAATGAAGGATAAGCCAGGATCAGACAGATATAAGCTCAAATACAGGGTATTTTCAAATATTGGCCTGTTAGTCTCTATTGGTCTTTTACTGATCTGTTGAAGAAAGTAATTTGTGAGCTTTTTATTTGTATATATTTACTATATATAATGAAAAGTTTCATTATGACATTTTCACTTACATATATAATACATTTTGATCCTTGCCACCCCCATTAGACATTTATTTCATGGCTTTAATATAACATATAATTGTTTTCATATTAAATTGCTTTTATAGATTATGAGAGCATTGCAACAGAAAATGTTTTGTATAAATAACTGCTTGTTTAAATAATCCCTCATGTAGTTAGAAGAACAAAAAAATGTCCAGTGTTAAAAGGTCCCATCAGAAAAAAGACTTAAACACATTCAATTTCTTAAAGAAAGAAAATAACAGCTTCAGAAACAGTTCTGAATCCCAGGAGAGCGTCCCAGAAGCCTAGGATGAGACACTACTGTGATAACCCACCCTAGTTTCCCCGTGGATGGTTCTATGAACACATGGGCATTGCAGGTACCTCCACAGAGACAGGGCGGCATTCTGTCTCACTGATTCCCTCCTTTCTCTTTGACAATCATCCTCTGAGATTCAGACCTAGAATGTGGCCAAACTACAGGCTCTTGGTTATATTAATTGAGACATAGAAATGTGCTTTAAAGAAATTAAAATATGTAGTACAATTAAACTAAGGTAATATGTCCAAAAGAGTTTCAAAACAATTTTAAATGAGGGAATCTTTGGCTTGAAATTAAAGGGAGTAACATCTTAAGCAAGATGTCTGTATAACTTATGTGGCTGAGCACGTCACCTAGAAAACAGAAAATGCCAAGCATAGCAGAGGAAGTGAAAAGAAAAGCCTGCTAAAGGTTATTGTCAGGATCAGTGAAGAGTCTGCAGAGATGCACAGGACAATAGACTTCAGCACTGGCGGCTCTGACAAAAGCAAAACACTCAAATCCAGAATTCTATGACTAATTTTTCTTTCTTACCTCATTAGAAACTACACAGGCATTTATTAATGTGATTGATAAACACAAATACAAGGTCACTGACATGTCATGATGATTTCCTTGCAAATTTTCATTGAAGACTTGGAAATTTTCACTGAAATATATTCATTCATCGGAGAAACTACTGTATAATATTTTGTACATTCACAGATTTTAGTAAATAATGGTACCTGAAGTCTATGACAAGCCATGTCACTTGACTTAATATAAATTGCATTTTCTCTAACACTCACCTAGAAATTATTCTGTAGAGTAGCTTGTTTTGAACCTCTTGTGCAGGTGAATGAAAAAGCCAAAACTATTAAATTATCTTCTAAACATAATATAGTCAGTCTGTTTCTTCCTTGGCATATACAATTTATTCAGTCTCTATTAGGGCCTTCAACTTCCAGAACAGGGCTTTCAACATCCCAAACCTACATAAATAAGTTGCACCCTCATTTGGCCTAACAGACATACACAAAACTTGATAAACAGCATAACAGGCCACAGAGAAACATCAACAAAACTTTTAAAATTAAAATCACACTTGAGACAGGATAGAAAGACGAGGAAACCTTGGCATAAAAAGGGAAGAGGATGTAACTGAATCCTCTCACCAGCTAAGGAGCAAGAATTCCAACAAGATTAACATTCCAAAGGCCTCTTTTCCCAGCTGTAAACCTGGAATTTCTCAGAATCTCATCAGAAATCCCATTTACAGGACAAGGGCATCTTTGAATCCTGTGCCACCCAGACGAGTCTGGTTTGACCTTATCATATAAGACACTGCTAGAGCTGCCTTGAGTCTCACTTATAAAAAGAGAGGACAAAGGAATATGTAAAAAGAAGGCTTTCAGCAGCCCACCAGCAGGGTGTATCTGACTTATGCTAAGACAATGCACACTGACTCTCCCTCGAGGAGCCGCCTTGCTTACACTTGGATATGTCTAACTTTCTGTGACTCTCTCTTGCAGAAGCCCTCCCTCAACCCTTTCATGTGTGCCCTTCTTTTCTTATTCAGTGCCTTTCTCCAGATCTTTAGTAAAATCTCCAACTCTCCTTCATCACACTGGCTCCTCCTGAAAATCTGTTTGGTGACAAGCCATGAATTCCAGCTAAACTTCAGTTGATGTCACTAAAATATTAAGAGAAATCCTCAGGCTGCTGAGGATGACAGTATCAAGCTGAGTATGCTATTCTGACTGCTGACAGTATCAAGTCTTTCTGACCATAATGCAATAAAACTATAAATCAATAAAAAAAAACTTTCAAAACTGTATGAATGCATGAAAATCAAACAACATACTTTTGAATAGTCACCACATCAAGGAAGAAACCAAGACAGAAATTAGAAGATTTCTCCAGGCAAGGGAACAGAGGTGGGAAGAGGGCAGTTCAGAGTCACCAGAGAAGCAGAGAAAGCTCAGCTAAACGGACCATTGCTCCACCTCAAGGAACTAGGAAGAGTAAGGAACCAAACCTGAATTATAAAGAAAAAGGAAGGAAGTTTATATTCGTAGAATGCACGTAGACTACAAATACCAAAATTTGACGATCTGTGTATCTGCCTCTAGAAGAACAAAGCAAAAATCAAATTTAATTCAAAGAAAGAAAAAGTAATAAAAAGTGCAAACTGATTGAAACCAGTAAATGTACAGTAGCTACAAATAAAAATGCTATAAATTAGAGATACTCGATGACTAAAGGCAAAGAGAAAAACACAAAGGTAACAGTGCGATGAGACGGCAAGAACAAAAGGAAGAGACAGGGAAAACTTACCCATATCAGCAATGTTTTTTTAAAAAAGTGGTTTTGAAAAAAAGCACATATAGAGAGCCCATAAATTTTACCTCAATAAGTCAAACACCAGCTAGAAAACAAACAAAAAAAGAATAAAAATAGTTGTCTGTCTGCAACTGTTAAATTTCTACTGAATCTATTTGCAAAGAAATCCGTGGACCAAATTTCTTTGCCAGGGAATTCTTCTAGGCATCTATAAATTACCCCCATGCAAACTCTTCTAGAGCAGAAAAAAGGGAGTAATTACCAGTACATTACAATCAGTACAACCTTGACACAAAATGAAAATAATTACCTCTCATGAGTATGGAGGAGAAAAATTTCCCAATGTAAAACCAGCTTGTAAAATTAACTGAATGTTCACATTTGCATTGAGCTTTCACTGTAATTGTGAAAATGACACCCTAGAAAGTCTTGGAAAATACTTGTGTAAAAATCTTAGTATGCACAGTTCAACACAGAGCTATCAAGTTTACACCTATCAAGTAAATATGAGAGGGTGTAAAGTAAAGCAAAATCTGGGTAAATTCTGAAACTGTTTCAGATCTAGTGTCCCACTTCCTGACATGGCTTTTTTTGCTGTGTTCTTGTCACTATGAAAGAATGCATGCACAGTATGATAGCTTATCAAGAGTTGTGTTCTGCAGAACTCCTGCATAGTTTTTACAATTATTGTCTTAGTTAAGGCTTCTATTGCTGTGGTGAAACACCATGACAAAAGCTATTTGGTGTAGAAAAGCTTCATTCTATGTTACAGCTTATAAATTCATAACTAAGGGAAAAACAGGACAGGAACATAGAGGTGGAAACTAGAGCAGAATCCATAAAGGGGTGGTGCTTACCGGCTTTCTCCTCATGGCTTGCCCAGCATGCATTTTTATAGCATCCAGAACCACCTCCCTAAAGATAGTACTACCCAGAGTGAGCTGGGCCCTCCTTCATCAATCCCATAGAAAGTGCACCACAGGTCTGCCTCCAGACCATTCTAGTGGGGGCATATTCTCAGTTGAGGTTCCACCTTCCCACATGACTCCAACTTGAGTCAAGTTGACATAAAACTAACAAACTCAACTATGAAGAGAAAAATTTTGGACTGTCTTCATCTTAAATAAAATTGACTAATAATGGCAAATAAAATCAATCTGTTTCATGCACACAATGCAGTTTGGAGACCCTGAATATGAATGCCAACAGCAGTCAGAATGTCAGGTGCTTGGAGTTTACAGGTTTTTTGTTGTTGTTGTTGGGCTGGTTGGTTGTTTTTGTTGGTTTGTTTCATTTTTTTCCCAAAAGATCATTTTATGAATAACTGATAAAATTCAGAGAAAGTTAAGGTATAAGGCACTTTGTAAAGTTAATGGGCACACACGCCACCTAAGTCCTTCACAGAGAGGCAAAAGGGAAGTTCAGAAAAGTGAGAATCTCCTGAGATGTCACAGCTTTGCTGTCCCCTGCTTCTCCACTCCATACACAACTCTGCAACACTCCCTTCTTCATGCAGACTGTGTTTCTGAGCCTTTCTGGATTTGTTTCTTTTAACTCTTCAACTATTCATCAGTCTGGCTAATTCCCCATTGAGGATCAACTCAACACTTTGCATTGCTCCTTGCCCAGGCTGTTTTGAATGTTCACCACATCTTTTCAATACCATATTCCTGATTCACCTCTCAAGCACTGGTAAGATATTCTGAACTTCAATTTCAAAATCCCACCAGCAGATACTGTTGTCTCACATCCCAGGACACAGGGACTGGTAAACATTAGCTTCAAACATCCACTACACATCAGAACACAACGAAAATTTACTTACTTTGCTTTCCTTTCCTGTCTCGGAGAAAATATGACTCTCTTGAAAGGACGGAGTCTCTGCTATTGTTACTAAGTAGTCTGGTCTTCAAAAAATAAATAAATTTTATCTATTTCCTCCTCTTCCTCATTTCTGTTTATTTCTTCCATTCATTGAATTCTACTGTTTAATCACATCTTAGGAACATTTTATTATCTCCTAAATGTGAAATCAGTGATCTCTTTAAAATCCTCAGGGTTTGGAGATGCCAGTTCCATTCTCCAGTTCTAAAGGATCTACCACCCTCTTCTGGCCTCCAGGACCACTGCACACACATGGTGCATATACATTTAGGCAGACACTCAACACACAAAATAAAAGTAAACAAATATTTTTAAAATGATAAAGAGTAAAAATTGATAACACCACCACCAAAATCCAGGCATAGGGGTCTATACCTTTAATCCCTGATGCAGGTGTGTCTCTGTGAATTCCATGCCAGTCAGAGTTTCAAAGTCTTTGTCTCGAAGGAAAAAAAAATCACCCTCTCTTTAAAACAGCCTGGTTATAGCTTCACTGATTCTCTAGTTGTAATTCATTTTCAAGGTGTTCTGTTTGTTACTGAAATGTTGCTATAGCCTAGTGTCCTATTGTAGTCTTCCCTTTCCACTACCTTCTATTACTGCATAGTCTTATGACTCACATAAACTCATCTATCAGTGATACAGTGGATTTTAAAGTCTGTCTTTAGTCCTCTGAGTGTCCAAAGCATGCTTCCTAATGGCTTTTTTTAATTCAATATACTGCTGTGTGTCCCATTTACCTTGCTCAAAGCTAAATCCATCATCAAACCTCAAAGGCTGTCTCCTGGTTTCTCAGAAAGTAATAAGTCGTCATTCACTTAATCATCATAGCTAAAACCTTACCACCAACAAATGTCCACTCTTCCTTACTTTGAATAACTCTAGATCTTGAGTCTTGTTTTCTTAAATTACTTTTTTAAAGGATCTCGTTCTTTTTATTTTTTGCTTTCCTGGTTTTATAAAAAAGCACTGTGGCTACTTTGAGAATTTGACCGGTATCTGGCTTCAATTTCTCTTACAATCGAAATACCTTTCTTCTCAATACCAGAGTTATCTCCTTTGGTACAGTTTCTTATAACCATTTTTAAAAGATAGTGGTTTTCCCATTATCTATGTAGGTCAAACTGTAGAACTCAGAACATCTGTAATGTAGCTTTAAATACCTGCCCAGACCCGTTCCCAGTTGCTACCTGCATTCTCTTACTCACAGTCACATTCTGTACCAATTATCACTGTAGCTGTGTATCAATTGTATTTGCAAAATATATGAATGCATTTTAAAACTCATCCGTTTTCTTTCAAAAGATACTTTCCATTATTCTACCAATAGTCAAGACCAGTCTTAAATGTTCTGAACTTTTCCTAATCAAAAAGGCCCATCTTCCTCTCTGATTCATCATAATCACATTTTAAAAAATCTGATATAGCATGGCCATTAGTGACTGTTTTAACATTATACATAAACTAAAATTATATGAGCATGACCATAATACAACATTATCTCTGGACACAGCAGGGCAGCTGTACCCATGAACTCACACTGGTTAGGACAGCATGCACAAGACATGCAAACTGAGTAGGTTATATTTAAAAATATATATGTCTAAGCATGTACATATCTGCATCTAACAACAATTAATTAAAAAAAAAGATGTGAATTTGAAAAAGAGCAGAATGGGGTATATGGAATGGTTTTGAAGGAGGAAAGAGATGGGGAAATTGTTTTATTATAATATAGTCTCAAAATTAAAAGATTAAAATTTTTAAAGAAAATGACATTATTTGAGAATTCAGAGATAACATAGTTTCCATACCTTCGTATCAGAATTTGAAAATGTAGAGAAATCATTTTCCTATGTGAAAATATTTCATTTGCTAAAAAAGGGACGGCATATGTACCTCAGGGATATTAATTAGCAATATTCAAGAGGCCTAAAATGAGTTATGTTTTAAATCTCCATTTTAATATGATATTAGTCCTGATAACTCATATGTTTTTCCAAAAGCTTTGTTTAAATAAGTTCCTCCCATCTTCACACCTTTCCTAGATGACCACTAATACAAGTTTGACTATTTTTTGTGCAAGCAATCAAGTACTTCAGAACGTCAGTTAACCCTATTAGTATAACACAGAAAACAGAGGCATCAGGATCCAGGCAGCCAGGATCTCACCTCTACCCAGCTAAGAAATACAGTCTCTGCAGATCCTGATGAGCATGAGCTGTTTCTCTAACCATCTCCCTTTCTCTTTCACAGTAACCCCACTTCTTTCCCCATCCTTGTCCAGACCTTGCTGAGCCTTTCTCCTAGTCACAGAGACATAATCACCCCGTGTCTGTACCTCTGCATTATTCAACAGATCCTGTGGCTAGCTCTTTACTAGACCTCGGCCTCACTCCACTTTAACAATTCAACTTTGATCATGAGTCAGGAGCTCTCCAGTAGAGAGGCACTATGACAATTCTTCATAGAAATGAAATAAAATATTTCCATTATTTAAAACAAGAAAATTAAAACTAAGAAAAAAATAAATTTTCAAAATTTTACTTGAATGAAAGAGAAATTATTTGGAAAAGCTATAAAAAGCTTTATGGTTGATTGATTATAATTTCAATTTCCAAGTCTTACAAGTTCTATTGTTTCTTGGCTGTTGTGAGCAACTTTTCCACCGGTCACTTTCTAGTTTAATGCACCTGGGTCCTCATATCCAATTCCAGATTTTCTTCCTGAACATTTCAAAGGCTCTAAGCAGGCAGTCCTATAAAGTACTTCCTTTCTTTTTGTTCTTAAATTTCTAACTGAGATAATAAATCTACATGGCAAAGTTGGAACACATTTAATCTCAGGTGGTTCTGGTTGTAAGGATTTCTGTTAAAAATTGGAACACTTTTCATCTCAGGTGGTTCTAGTTGTAAGGATTTCTGTTGTCACAAGAGCTAGTAAATCATCTGAAATGTAAATATATAAAGATTAAAGAGATGCAGAGACATGGAATGTTTCTCTCCCTACTTTACTTATAAAAATAAATTTCAGTGGGAGTCATTAATCGACCTCAATAGTCAAATTGAAGACATTATAAATTAAGAGCTTTATTAATCTTTAAAGGTGGACTAAAAGTGATTGCTTTCCTGCAAATCAGTAGAGGAAAAAAATACCAAGAGCCACAAAAGCTAAGCAAGAGACAGAAATGCCAATATGACTAGCAAGATTCATTTCAGTGACTACATCCTGAGCTGACAAGCTCTAAAGATTGCATGCTCCACATCAAACCAAAGAAGTACCATCCATTCATACTTTGAATGCAGGTGGTGGCAATGAGCACATTGCTTAAAACCTGTTTCGATGTATAGGAGCAAAAGAATGGCATGACACTGCAGGTCACTGAACTAAAACTATTTCAAAGAACAGAAAGCCCACAAAGGCTAAATAGATAGTAGAGGTAAACCACAGCTGACATCAGCTGGGGGTGTATATGGAATGTAAAGTTCCATGTCCTGATCTATATCGTAGAAATCATATATGCAGGAGAATATGTTATTAATTAATTCATACAACAGAGCTTTAGGCTTTGCTGAAGGCAATCAGAACCTATTGTGGTCTTTTTTGGTAGAAAACTGAGAAAAGTAGTACATTCACAGCAAAAAAAATTTCATCTTGATATACAGGACCCCTGGTTCACCCATAGACACACCACAGAAGCAAATTATTCATCCTGATCTTGGAACACTGTGCAACAATAAGACTGTCAGACTGGAGGGAAATTAATAGCTGGACCTGCGGTAGAAGGAAGAAAAATACTTATAACTGGGACAAAATATTCACATAAACTCCCTTCTCTCTATATTTAATCAGTGACATTTCCCAGCATATGAAATCTGCATCTTTATTTACAGCTTCTACCTTGGTAGAAGAAAATGTTCATGATCTGTTTCATTTGGAATACATTCAAAACAATTTTTGAAGCTTTCTACATATTTCCTGTATCAAGAGACTTCCCTCTGCTTATAAAGCATCTTCTAAGAGAACTCACTAAAGCGCAAATCCGAGTGGACTATCAGGAAAAGGAAACGTCCCCAGGTAGGAAAAAATCGCCAAGCCACAGGATTTCCCACTGTTCTTAGGCCATGATTGGACCAAGCAGTGTCTGATAGCAAGGTCACTCACTATCATCTTAGGGTTAATGGAGCAGGCTCTCGGGGGAACAGATGGTTGAAACTGAGAATGTGACTGAAGCCTAGGGGGTGATGATCCCTGGCAGCAGCCCAAGCATCGGGAACTGAAAGTTTCTCTAGCTGCTCACAAAATTGTGATCGCAAGTCAGAAAGTGTTCTTGCACTAGCCTGGAAGAGATAAAACATTCCGTCTATGAAATATCTATGGACCATTGTAACTCATCTGCCTGTGGCAGCAGACGACAGACTCTGGCCAATAGCAAGCAAGGAAATTAAGATTTGAGTCCTATGATCCCAAGGAACTGAGCTCTGTCCCTAACAATAATCTTGGAAATGTTTGCACTATGACTTCCAGATAGAAACCCAGCCCTGTTCTCTTCTTTATTTCAGCCTCAGGCAAGCCTAAGAAGATATTTTAACCACTCTGTGGCCTGACTTTTGACATTCAAAAATGTGAGCTTATAAGTAAAGGAGTGGTGTTATGAGGTGCCATATTTGTGATCTGTTGTTTGTTTTGCTCTTTACCCTGTTGGAGTGCCCACCACCAAGCTCCCAAATAAATCACACACAAAGGCTCATTCTTAATTATAAATGCCTAGACTTAGCTTGGTTTGTTTCTTGTCAGCTTTTCTTAACTTTAAAATATCCCTTCTACTTTTTGCCTCTAGGCTTTTTCCTTTTCTTACTTCTGTAATCTTACTTTCACTCTTACTCCGTGGCTGGCTGTGTAGCTGGGTGACTGACCCCTGATGTCCTCCTCCTTCTCTGGCTACTTCTTCCTTTCTTCCCAGATTTCTCCTTCTATACTTTTTGCCTGCCAGCCCCACCTATTCATTCTCCTGCCTTGCTATTGGCTGTTCAGCTTTGTCAAACCAACCAGGTGTTTCAAACAGGCAAAGTAACACAGCTTCATGGAGTTAAACAAATGCAACATAAACAAAAGTAACACACCTTAAAATAATATTTTACAACAGTGGTCATTCATTTGTATATGGAAAAATGATGATGATGGTGTTGGGGGTGGTGGTGATGGTCATGGTGGTGGTGGTGGTGGTGGTGGTGGTGGTGGT
>CABHPP010116305.1:0-34045 GCA_902168425.1 Peromyscus attwateri
AGAAGACTGAATCTTGAATGTGGAGACGTGAATGAATCTTACGTTGTTTCACCCTACAGAACACCCAAATAGTCCCTAAGTAAATTTGCCGTTGGGCTGATATCTCATATACCAAGTTGTAGCCTAGGGCCCAAGGTACCCCCTCAACCTGATTTTTAAGCTGATCAAATTAGAAGCTAAATTATGCTCTGTGCTGTAGTCAAGCGATGTTCCATTAGCACAGCACCCTAGTACTATCTCTGGTCCACAGCTGGGCAGAAGCTGCTTGCCTCTGCATCTCTTGTCACTGGCCATGATTGCTGTAGGGGAAATTCTCAGAATCCCATTCCATCAGAGCAATCTAAAATTAGGGAGTTGAGAAATAGGAATTTTGGCTTGTGGGCTTTCAGAATTTCTGTTGACTCTTTGGACCTTTTGGACTGTGAGGACTTATAGGTGTTGTGTTTCCTTTGGGTTCATGCCTCGGGGAGACAGAAGATGGTGTTTGGACAAAGGAAACATAATTTTTGGTTCCTGGGCTTTGGATGTCCTTTGAATGATAGTGTTATATCATAAATCTCTACTCACCTACTTTACAGTGGATCCTCCCACGCATTTAAATTTTAACCAGGCTATAGTTACATTAATGAGTGTTATATGCAAATATCAACCAGAATGTCTTAGTGTAGCCTACCAAAGCTACTTCCTTCACTTACAGTTAGAACCATCTGCCATTCAAAAAGGTCTAATATGGTTGCATTACTGTCTACAGCCCTTATTCCACCAGTGACTACTGGAGTTACATATAAACTCTAAACAGCACATCTGGAACGTTTTTGTTTCTAAGTTAAATTCCAATTAGTATGTGCTATTTGTTTTGTGATTTCCTTATATTAATTCTTCGGGAACTTTCACAAACTTTCAGTTTATTTATTTATTTTTTTATATAGATTAGGTTCTCTTTCTCTCTAGTCCAGGCAGGAAATATCCCTAGGAGTCAAGATCATTTATGCATCTTGTGTTACATTTTATTTTTCTTATCGTTTGTAGATTTGTGATTTGAAATGTAGTTTTAAGAAAATAAAATGCAGGAGTTTTGCATCTTCTAGTACCTAGTGATCTAGAAGGAAATGATTGTTAATTTGTTCTTATTTCATTGTCCTTGTCCTTCGATGAGGAGCTGGGTAATTGCAGGTACAGGTTAGGGGGATGTGGACATTAAAATCCACCTAAGCTGTTACCCTGGTTGGTCTTTTTTTCTCTCAAAAAGAGGATATTTGATTGCAGCTAAATTGTGAAGTTCTAAAGCAATGTTAGCTAAATTTTTTACCATGTCAGCAAGCAGAATATTGTTTGCACTTCTTTGCTTTTTAAATGCTGCTCAGGGAGCTGCGTAAGTTATAATTGATGCACAGAAGAGATTTCAAATTTTATATGCCTATAAATTGGCACTGCTACATAGACTAGAAAGATGAGATTGGAGAAGTTATTTTCCCGTGAGAATGATACAAATTACTGTCAAACTGTTTATGCTTGCTGTAAAAATATTTTCAGTGTACAGGTATTTGCTTAGTAGCTGGCTAGCATTCTTAATAAAGTGTAGCATTTTGAGCCAAAGAGAAATGTTTTTCAGTGGCATTTGAGTCAGTGCAGCGCCTAAATACCTGTAATTATGTGTGTTCTTGAACATTTGGCTACATTTGCTTAAGTGTGGAGTTTTTCAGTGTTGCAGAACTGTAGTTTGTCGGTTTACCTTCTTCTTTTACATGTGAAGAACTTGAAGCTTGGAGGAATTAACTAATAAATAAAGGTCAAAGACCTAGAAATTAGCATGTTTAGAACTGAAACTCAATTTTTCTGCTCCTTTACTATTTTTCTGAAAAACCTCCTGTCTTATAAAACCCCTGTATTTAATATGCATTCATATAATAGTAGAGATGTCTCTCTGCCTTAGCTCACACTTAGCCTCCATATGACTTAAAACCTCCAGTGTTTAAGGCAAATCTATAGCACTTATTTGTGAGGTTGGAAGAACTTAAAAAACAAACAGTGAACAAATACTTTGTTTGTCTTTGTTAAGCCAGTTTAGTGATGTCAGCACCAGGAACGTGAAGTGATTTTTTTACTCCACGTAAACGGACTGCCCTGACTCTGACTTGGGTCATCCTTTAATGTGGTTCAGAAGGGAGCTGATTAGCATGTGCTCTGTAGGCTAGACCTAGGAGGAAGCACACAAGGACAATAACATGGTGTGTTCTGCGTATGAAGACTGACTTGGAGCACTGTAGGAACATAGGTTCTTGTAGGACTAAGAAAATACTGGAAAGTAGTGTGTTTGCACCAGAGTCACCAAATGGGCATGTTTTAGCGCATCTAGAGATGGGCATTTTAAACTTGTGGGCGGATGAGACATCACTGCTGACCTGAAGGTAGGCCACCTAGCCTTCCTCAGCGGTCGCTTCTGTTAGGTATTCTTTGTAGCCCGCCCTGCCTGTGTGGGAGGGAAGGGAGGCTATTCAAACATAGCTGAGTATTAGCAATTCCCAGAATCCTCCCGCTTTTAATAGTATTAGTCTTGACTTTCCTGCAGAAGGATTTCTAGAGACTGCATGGAGGCATTTATAAAAGAACCTGAAATTCTCGCCGAACACATGCACACAAGAGCCACACCACCACAGGAAGCAGTGTGGTGAAGAGGGGGATTTTACAGTCACTGCGAAGAGGGTAAAGTTGGACTGGAAGGCGAGGAGCAGCGAGGAGCAGCGAGGAGCAGTGAGGCATGCTCCTCTCAGCCCCGACCTTTGGCCACAAAGTAAGGTCATGTGTTCGGAGTGCAGGAACCAGATGCTGGAAGGGGATGTTAAGCTAATGAGTGTGATTGCTCCGCCAGCAACTAGAGGTGGCTGTTAGGAGCACACATCCTTCCATGAGCTTTCTGCTGGGCTCTTAGAGTGAGAGCGAGCCCTAAGAGCCGCAGAGGTGGTGTTTTCTGGGCAGCTCTGTGGGCATTTTTTGTAACACTTTCTGGGTTGGGCATCATGAAAAATGTCACTTACATTTGCCTCAGTGACTCTGAATGTATGTTACTGTAACGTCTTTGTGTGTGTGTTCATATACAGTTGAATACAGTTAAATGTTGGCTTTCTATCGTTAGGTGGCTCTTTTAAGGGAAATTAACGAGTGGACTTTTCAAAATATGCTGCTGGTATTTATCTTTGCATTGAGTAGCAATGCCCTACTTCATGAGTTTCACAAAAAAACTAAAGGTCTTGAAATGTGGTAAATGAGAAGATGGATTCAGGAGTCAGGCTGACTGAATTTGAATCTTGGCTGTTTTACAAATCAGTTATGTACGATTTGCAAGATATCTAACTTTTGTATGCCCCAGTGTCCTTGTATCTAAAGGTGGAGGAAAGGATAGCATCTACTTCATAGATGTGTGTGTGTGTGTGTGTGTGTGTGTGTGTGTGTGTGTGTGTGTGTCTGTACTGATAAAATAGAAACTACGATTGATGATATGTACTATTTAGTGTGGTACTTTCTGCATAAGAAGTTGACTTAAGAGCTTGCTATTGATGCTGTTGTGGTTTCATCTGAAAGCACTGATACGTTTTCCAAGTATGATTTGGGGATTCAGAGAATAATATTTCATTGCCTTCCAAGGATGATCTTAGTATTTACTGATTTGACTGTGTCCTTCTAGTTAGTAGGATTGGAGCTACCCAGATGAAAAAGTTTGAGATTAGAGTAGATGTAAAATTACAGGGCAATAAAGTACCATTTTTCAGCATCTTAAAATAAATTGAAGAACTGGGCATGGAGGCCCATCCCTGTAATCCTAGTACTCTGGAGGAATATGCAGGAGTTCCCTGGTTCAAGGCTGGCATGCTGGCATAGGGAGACCCTGTCTCAGCAAAGGAGGAAGGGAGGGAGAGAGGGAAAAGGAGAAAGAAAACTTTCAGGTTGTAAACACATTTTCTATCTACTAAGTCATGCCACCATTTTTCTTCTATACAGTAAGTCTTACTAAAATCTCCATGAGCTCCCTGTATACAACTTGGAAAACTAGCCCTGCACAGTTTCCATCGCTTTCAGATCTCCGTGAGTGGGGTGTGGTACGTGTCTTCTTCATCAGCGTCTCATCTATCCCGTTGTCAGAGTTCATTGAGACGGTGCTCTTTTGTGGTACACGGGGTTGAACCCAGGTCAGTGCAAATGGTAGAAAGGACTGTACCTCTGTGCTATATATATCCCCACCCCGAGGATCCTCCTAATGTGCTGCATTCATTTAGAAACTGTAACAATTAACAGCTGAATTTAAATCCTTTAATCTTTTAAACTTTGGGGTTTTTTTTTGTAATGTTTTATGTTCTCACTTTAAAAAGAATAAAAGTTGTGGTTTTTATAGATTTATTCTTTCATTTAGTTGAGTGCTCTTATGCCCCAGATCCTATCCTAGACATTAAGGACATATTGAGGAAACTTTTGAATGAGATAGTTAGCTTAGAAGTTTATTTTTCTCTTTGTTACGGGGATTTCATGGTTGTAATATTTTGATTGTGCTGAAGATTAAACCCAGAGCCTTGTGCATGCTGGGCAAATAGTGCACCAACTGAGGTACATTCCCAGTTGATCTTAATTGTTAATAAAGTCAAAGCACACATTGAGTCCACAGGGCTGTTATTTATGTTATGTCTTTAAAATATTTCTATTCTATTCCATGAGTTATTCCAATAGTTATTAAATGCAGTGGTCAGATTTGAAGCATATTTTACAAAGGTGATTAAGCACATGGACTTATATGACTTCCACCTTGATGTAGCCCACCTTGAATGATCAGGGACGTTTTAGCACCTGAATTAAATTAGGCTTATTTAAGCTATGTATTAATCTTTGGGGTGGTTATTTCCCCTCTGTAATCAAAACCTGACCCCCAAGGAGGCCGTTGCTTAATACCTTACAGAATCAAACCTAAACACATTAGTGGAAGGACTAAGCTTACTAAATTGGTGGTAATGCTGTTTTTGAGGAAACACGAATTCAGAAAGCTCTGAAGGTCATGGATGTGTTGCTCTCTATGGCATGAGCCAGCTTCTGCCGACCTTTTATCCTGTAGGCTGGCACAGCACTGCTGATCAGCCTCTTTGTTCCAAAAGGCTAAGGAACTGGAACAGGGCACTTCGTAGCCGCCTCTGCCCGTCGGAAGCCTTAAGGTGCTGTTCTCCAGTCGGTTGCCCTCATCTACCCCATCGCTTTTGGAATGAGATGAAGGATACGTGAATGTTAATCGTGAAACCAGCACAGACAGTGTAGTGCAGCATATGCTGACAATACAGAGGCTTAATGACGAGTGCACAATTAGAAGAAGACTAATGCCAGCACCCGATCAAGCCACGCTTGGAGCCAATGGCTGCCTCTTCAGATCTCTGTTTCCTGGATGTTAATACCATGGAAATAAAAGCATGGGATGATCTCTAGTAAAATTTGGTCCCTAGAATTACTTGAAAAACACAGTGATATGATAAGGAATTGCTTTTATTGTTATAGTGGAAGGGATGAATTAATTTCAAAATAAATAGACTGTGCTGGCCACACCTGGTTACATAGAACTTTCTGTACAATGCTTAATTCAAGAAACAACTTACTAGACAGACAACTCTTCTTCATTATAGTAGTGGGTGTTTTTATTTAATTGTCTGACAGAAATATGAATGATGCAACTTCATTAATCCTGGTAGGTCTGTATTCCAGAACTTTCTGCATTTAGTCTTTGGCAAGAGGGAAATGAACTCTTTCTGAAGTTGAGGGTCCTGATTTTCTCAGTATTAACAATGGGCCCTATTATACTGCTTCCAACTGTGAAAGGCTAGGAAGAACTTCACAGCTGGCTGGACACCTGACATGCCCAAGGCAGGTACTGTGACCTGTTCATAGAGCTCTGGTTCCTCCTGGGGAGAACAGCAGTTTCCATTCCCCAAAGTGCTTAATTTATTCCAGACGCTGAATAGAATACGCTTGGTGGTTTGGGACCAGTGGCATTCCCCTTACACAACCTCAGGACATGATTATCCACACCAGGGTCAGGCAGGAGCTTCCCATTTGACCTTGTAGAGTTTTACCCTGGGCACTTAACAAGAGCAATAGGGTTGGCTGGAATGTCATATTTTCTTGAACTTATGTGTACGCATGTCTCCCTTTGCATCTGAGAGCCTTGCCTCATAAAAATCCATTAACTCAGGGAGTTGTTGAAGATAGTAATACATGAATCAGGAAAATCATAGTCTTAGTTTTCTTTCAGAGCACATGTGTTCTTTAATTCATAATATATGCCAAATACATATGCAACGTAGGAATAAGAAAGGAAACAATAGCTTGCTCCTAAGGCAGGAAAAATCTGGAGACATGGAAGAATTGAGAAACAAGTGGAAGGAAATGAATGAATACAATCATAAGATTTCCTTAAATACAAAGAATGCATCAGAGAGAGAGAGAGAGAGAGAGAGAGAGAGAGAGAGAGAGAGAGAGAGGAGAGGAGAGAGAGGGGAGAGTGTGAGTAGGATTTTATTGTATAGGTAGCAGCAAACTGCCCCACGTTGTAGAGTCATGGAACACATTGGAAGCTTGACGGCAGGACCACTTTCTGCCAGGCAGTCAAAACTGTGTCTTCCTGTCTGGACGGCCTTCTGTTGAGCGGTTGCTCAGTAGATCCATGTTGAGGGTGGTCAGTTTTCTTGGTGGGGAGGAAGACTTGAAGTACCGGCCCTGCCAGCAGAAAGCATCCCATGTCCTTCAGATCCTCCCAGGCCTTAGGCTTGTGCACTCGTGACTAAGAGACAAGAAACATCCTGTAATGAGACATTTGAAACTTGGCTAAATGTAGAAAAGAGTGAATGGATTCCCCTAGAATTTACTATCAAGAAGAGGGAGAAAGGTAAAGGGTTTGGGGGGAGGAAAAGAAAAAACTCAGGTGAGAAAATAGATGAGGATACACACTTGTGAGAGAAAATGAAACAAGAAAGAAGCAGTCAAAATGCTAACAATGCTCA
The DNA here is from genome assembly GCA_902168425.1 of Peromyscus attwateri. Taxonomy (NCBI): domain Eukaryota; kingdom Metazoa; phylum Chordata; class Mammalia; order Rodentia; family Cricetidae; genus Peromyscus; species Peromyscus attwateri. The sequence continues at coordinate 7,026 of CABHPP010116305.1, forward strand.
AAATGATTTTAGAATCATGGTTTCACCTTAGGGACTGTGCCAGATATTTAAATAATTTTAATTAGGTAGTAAACAGCCTATGCCACCCACTCTTGGGGATTGAAGCAACAATGGTGACAGTTTGAAGTGTGTAGAAATAAAATTCAGTAAGAAGAGAAGTGTGCAGAGGGATGTTCTCCAGAGGAAGTATGAGGAGTTGCCTTGGAAGAAGAAAATAACAACGATGTTCAAACAGGGAAAACATACTTTAAAGATAGATCTGAAAGATCCTTGTATTCTAGAAAGTGCAGGAAGTTGGATGTGTTTGGACCACAGCTTAAGCTCTAGAGATAGAAGTAAGGACCAGAGCAAGGGACCTCAGCTAGGATGTAAAGAAAGGAATTATCCAAAGGGAAACCTTCTAATTTCCAATAGACAATTTAAAAAATTCACCATGTCCAAAGGATTGAGGGGGAGATCAGATCCAGGGCATCCTGCTATAGGCGGTTGCAGTATTGCAGAGAAAATAATGGTTTATTGAATGCCAACAATAAACGGCAGAGTGAAAAGAAAAGCATGAATTCAAGGACCATTAAGCATGATTTTTAGTATTAGTGATGTGAGACTTGAGTACTTGAGATTCTAGAACTTAACTCCAGTTTTTGACTTAAGCAACTGAATAAATGGAACTTTGTAGGAAGTTGGAGAGTAGCTTTTTTTTTTTTTTTTTTTTTTTTAATAAAAAAAAATGAACTTTGGTTTGGATGTTGAGTTTGAAGTTCATGTAGATCAGTGAGGCAATGGCACTCAGTGACTAACTGGAATTGGCGACAAGGATTTGGAAGCTTCAAGAGTTATGAGTGGAGTCCATGTGTATGCCTGGGGTTTTAAGAGGAAAGGCTGTGGCATGTTTATGAGAAAGGTGCAAACCTCTGAGACCCTGGAAATGTCACAGGGCAGACTTGTAAAGGTAGCCTTTGTCAAGTGTTATGTGCTACCACCAAGTAATGGAAATTTCTGTCACCTGTAACCATTTTCATTCCTTATGGTGCCCAGCGTCCTGTGGAGGATCTGTGTCCAGCTATCTAATACGGCAGTTTCTAAGCTGTTCTCTGCAACATCTTCTATTCTGTAAGATGTTCATGAGCATTAAATTAAGTTCCTCACTGAAAACAAACGAGTGGAAACTGTTTTTAAATTATGAGACTTCTTACAAACCTTTAGTACTGTATATGGTTATATTTCTTAGGGTGGCCGTATTTGCTAGCTTTTAAAATTTTTCTTCCAAATTACATACATTCCTCTCATGGATAATATTAATATCTCAGGTTTGTTGGATGATTATTTTTCCAAAGTTCTTGCCTTTTGAATTGTGCTCATCTCTTGATTGGAGAAATTAGTGATTTCACAGAGTCATTTGAACTTTTAATCTTTAAGAATCTTTGATCTGTGAGATAAGTAACATTTCCAGTATCATAATTAATAATCTTTTTTGAATAGTCTTAAATCCTAAAGCTGGATATCTATAAGCCTTTAAGCTGAATTTACAAAGCTTATTTATTGTTACTTTTTTTTGGTAAATATAGTTATTCGAGTTATATTTAAAACATTTTTATTTCTCCCAAGGTGATCAAATCATCTTATACCATTTACAGTTGAATTCTTCTAAGTATTTCATACCATTTTCATATTGACTAAATTCATTTCTATTTCAAACTAAACCTTTACCAATATGTTAATTTTCCCAAACCCTTTTAACCCCTTGTTAAGCAGCCTTACACATCTAACCGAAGTCTCCCCAAGCACTCAGGTACTACAGTGGACTGAAAAGGGCTCAGTTGTGCTTTACCTGGGCATTAGCAAACATTGCATACCTTACTCAAAATCTGCCCTTAAATATTTCAAATTAAAATGTCAAGATTACCAGTAGTCAGCTTATTTTAATTATTTTAAATTAAAAAAATGAAAGTATCAGATTTCCTGGGTCCGATTCCTCTTACATGTTTGAAACATCATGAATTTCAGACAAAATATCCCTCGCTTTCTCAAAAATCTGAAAAATAGGATTTTGGTCCACATCTTGATTTTGTGTATTTTTCTTCTCTGAGGTTGCAGGATTCTCACCTGGTGAGGACTGAGAGTTGTCGTGACAGCCAAGCTAAAGACATGGGTGCAGGGTTGGCACTTAAACTAGGGAGTAAGTGGCTTGATGCATTCCACAGCGGCTCCACCGGAAGTGCTTCTTAGCAAACAGTTTATTTTCGTTGCCATAGCTTTTTCTTGAACACTGGCTCTTGCGTGCCTTGTTTCATTACTTGTCTTAACCTCTGGAAGCTCTAATTGTCCAGTTTGGGTGTGTGGAGTTCTCTGTCCCTAAAGGATTATCCACCTTGATTCTCCGCTCATTTTCGATGTTGCTCTCCTGGCTTTCTCTGAGTCGGAGGTCCTTGTTACGATCTCCATCACGTTCTTTCTTAGCTTTGTTATTTGCTATGCTCTAGTTGACTTTTCATCTCATTCCCCTTCCTTCTCCCCCTCTTTTCTTCCCTCCCTTTCTCCCTCCCTCCCTCCTTCCTTCCCTCCTTCCATCCCTTTTTTTCTTTTGTGAAACATTTCTTCTAGGCCAGTTTCATTCACTGTCATCTTTATTTTAAATTTGATTTCTATCTTTCTATCTATCCTCCCCTCAAGCCATGCCTTATTCATTAAAATGTAAGCTAATGTTTATTTATTTAGCTTAAAAATAAACCAAAACAATCCTGGAAATTTTACTGTGCCCTTTATTTGTGTGTGTGTGTGTGTGTGTGTCTGTGTGTGTGTGTGTGTGTGTGTGTGTAAAGTTTACTTTATTCTCTGCAGTGGCTGGTGTAGGTTTTAAACCAGTCAGATACTGTATCTGGATGTCTAACTGCAACAGGCTACCAATGTAGTGGGCTACCAATGCAACAGACCACAAATGCAGCAGCCCACGTGAGAAGGGACAATGGAAGCCTCTCTTGCACCCCTGATAGCTTCAATTCTTCTTTCTCATCTTATTCAGTTGTGCTTTTACTGATGTCATCTATAAACCTGGGTCATTCTGTAGAACTGCTCAAAGAAATCATTTTCTGCCATGGTATAATCCTTCTGTACACTGTTAAGAATTATCACTTGAATTGGTTTAATAAAACACTGGTTGGTCAGTAGCCGGGCAGGAAGTATACGCTGGTGACCAAACTAAGGATGATGAGAAGGAGAAGGGCGGAGTCAGCAGTTGCTAGCAGACACAGAGGGAGCAGGAGATGAACATGCCATGCTAGGAAAAGTACCGCCATGTGACAGAGTGTAAATAAGGAATATGGATTAACTTAAAATGTAATAGTTAGTTAGTAATAAGCTTGAGCTATTGACTGAACATTTATAATTAATATAAGCCTCTGTGTGGTAATTTGGGAAATGGCTGCTGGGTATTTGGGAGTTGCTGGCAGGACAGAAACTTCTGCCTACAATTTTCAATGTTTAATTAATGCTAAAAATATATAACCTGAGATTTTACTCTTTTCTTTTTTGCTTAAAAATAGAAAGGTGGTGAAAAATTATATCTTATGCCAACTTTTCTCTAACAACTTGAGCTAAGCTACATCTGGATGGGTATGTTCTTTCCCATTCTTCCTAGTTCACACTTGTATGTAATGACTCCTGTGAGATATACATAGAAACAGCGAATCCAGTGTGATTGTATAGATGTTAGTTTAAGTAATTAAATAAAAATTAAAATTACTATAAATGTATATCAACATATACAACTATCAGATTCTGAAAACAATTTGGATTTAAAATTCAGTGAATAACACTTCTGTTTCTCCTAGATTTTTCTCCCCTATTGTGCAAACTTTCATGTTTTACTCTTGGTGTGAGGAAGAGGCAACCACTTTGTTTATGTAACTTGAGTTCTTCTCATCCTATCAAGGTGCTGCACCTGGATACTATTGATAGCCTCATACATTTTCTAGTAGTTACTCCCAGCTCTTTCTCATACATCTTGAATTTACCAATTATCAGGTGATTGATGCAGTCATTTAAAAAACTCTTAGGGATTATGATTTCATTTACCCTAAACAAGTGCATACTAGGTTAAAATGGCTACCTTTTTTTTTCAGTATTTCTGTATAAGATTAGAGGCGCTCTTTTAATATTCCAGATAAGAAAAGAAATCTGCAACATGTTTGTCATTTTCTGTGGTTCTCTAGGCTTAGGACATGAAATTCCATCCAACAGCTTGAGAGCAATATTAAAAAATGATGTAGTATCAAAGTCAATGATAAATATGTTTCCTGTAAGAATTTAAATGTGGCGAATAGTTGCAGCAGTGTGATTAGCATTCAGTAGCTTACCTCTACTTTCCTTTTCAGGCACATCAAAGCTAACCAAGCCTGAAACATTTGCAGTGTGCCAAGCATTTGTGTGCTCCACCCAGTCTCGGGAAGAATTTTGCACCTTTGAATATATTTCTGATATACTCAGTTTGAAAAACAAATGTCCATATAAGAGTATAAAAGTCACTTAGCATCCTGCACCATCAGAAGCAGCATGGGGCCAGTGAGCATACAGCTTTATTTCTCATTATTGGCTATAATATGATTTTTTTTTTGCCTAGTTTGTTTCAATCAGACACTAGTGATGTGTACCTAATTGTCTTTCAATAACACCATTCAGCTAATATAAATGATGATTTGTGCTTGATGTCACACTGAATTTATAATAATTTGGAAACTAGAGAAAGTGAATTTTAAGGCACCCACTCAGGCATAGAAAGAAGAGAAAACAGATCCTCGCTACTCAATAAATCCATAATTGATTGTGAAATTGGGGAGTTGTGAAATGGGCACATTTTATTTTCACAAAATGGAGAAGAGACTTTGGGGAGGTGCTTTTGTGGTGTGTGTGTGTGTGTGTGTGTGTGTGTGTGTGTGTGTGTGTGTGTTAGTTACAGAGAGCAACGTCGAAGGCGAGCTCTTGACTCTCACATATATTACACAGGGCTGCTCTTTGAAGTGCATCCTGTTGCCACAACTGTGTCTCTGTAGCTGGAAAGACATGCAGATGAGCATTTTATTGAAGGGACTACTGATAATAAGAATTATAAATATCTTTTATTTGCAAAAGCTCTAAAATCACAAACCGAAATTTATTACTTTGTTTATTCCTCAGTTTAGTTGTACTTTTTCTTTTGAAAAATGAATTTTCTGAAAGCAGCTATGTATAGCCTCATTTCTGGACTGGATACAGTGTTGTTTTACACAGGGCTGGTTGAGAGAGAGGGAATACTGAGTAGAATGACTTGGGTAAACACTTTCCTGGTTTAGAAGAGACAAAGAGTTAAACCTTTAATGTGATGAGTGTTTCATTCTATGGGAATATTCCTCAGGGAGACAGCTTAGCCTTGAAAGGCTGACTCAGCATCCTTGGGGGTTCCTTGGTGTCTTGCTTCTGAGGATGACATTTCATTTTGGAACTACATTATTCCGTCTCTATTTCTCATCCACTTTACTGGACTAACTTCCGCTTTTACTTCCATTCATGTTTACTCCCACCCTCCATACATTGCACATAAAACTTAAGAAACTACAATTATCCCAGAAGGATTATTTTTCAATTCTATGCAGTGATTGAATTTGTTATATATGCACAGAGTGTAAGCTTAGGCATCTTAAAGCTACTGTAGCAAATATTCTTATCCTCTCAGCTGAGAGGGGTGGGCTCGAGATCTCTCCCTTTGCAGTATCTGCAGACTCCCTGAGTCAGTATTTTACTTCTGCGAAGGGTGCTCTCGTCTGTTTCCCGCTCTGAGATCCCTGCCTGCATCTCCTTTTGCTCACTGTCTGACCACAGGTTTATGCCACAGTGTTGATGTGAGGCACACAGTGGGTCTACACACACTGCCCTAATGTCTGTACCCACAAGGGCCATGTTTGAGTTACGAAGTTCTTGACAGATACTGCTTGAGAGTTGACCACGTGATCACCTTTTGCTGGTCACTGGAAATAGTGATGGATGGAGAGTGGTGCCAGAGTTAGTGAGGACACTAGCGTGTACATTTTTATATACTGGGAGATTGTGAAAAATGGAAAACACTTTTGAGGGATCAGAAAGGTTTAGAAAGGTTGTTGCTTGCAAAACTGGGCATATAATTGAATTTTGTACACAAAAAGTAGTCACTAAAACTCTGGATAAAGTATCATCCAGTAATCTGTCAGCATATTCTGTTCAGAAATGACAGCAACACGTTTTACTTAGTATCAAGAAAAGGCAGTTTATATACATGCACATTCAGAATGCTCTGCTGTATACTCTGCATTTGCATGAACTGTTATGTGTGTATTTACAGACAATTCCAAAATATCTTACCTGTAGCATTGATATCTGTGGTATACAATCTTGCTCATTTCCCCATTATCATATCAGAAAGTTTAAAAATGATGACTTAATCAAACCTTAAAAATATATTTCTTAACCTTTCACCCTCTTTTTCTTTTCTTCTCCTTTCTATCTGTCTTTCTTCTTGATTTTCATTTTTATTTTTTGGCTTATCCCTGTTCATATTTTGAAACAGTGTCTGCAGATAGTTATTTATATGTATGAATTCACTGGTTCATTCTAGTGCGAAATAGGTCATTCTGGAACAGTGAGAAATGTGATTGCTGAATTTCAAGCAGTTTTTGCTGCTCAGCTGGATCTGAAGCAAAAGGAAAGGGGTCAGGACAGCACTTGTTGAAGTTTTCTGTTGCCATTGTCCAAGTGAGAGACTCACTGGGCACTGCTGATCGTGGGATCTTCACTGTGTTCGGAAAGAAGGGGAAGGGCCGGGCTCTGAGGCTAAGAGCAGCTGACATGTTGTGCTAACCACTCGCTGATAACAGGAAACATAAAGGCTAATCTTCATTAAGATGCGGGAGGATTTTTTCCTTAAATGATTAAGTATACTTAATCAGCAGTGGTACTACCGAGTATTTTAGGCGCAAACCTGCTACTTTTAGTGGATAAAATACTATAAAAGGGTAGAAAACAGATAGAGGATTGATGAGTGATGATTCTCATAAAAAATGACAAATCCTTTAACAAGAAAATGAATAATACTTTGGAAAAAAACCTACATTATTCAGATTTTGAAAAGTAAATTATTTAACCCTATACCTCCCTATCCTGTGTGGAAATGAACATGCTGAACAGGAAACCACATTTAAGCAAACTCAATAAAGGGCCCATTAATTAAAATTAAATTCTCATTATCAAGCAGTTACAAATGCATGCATTAATTCATAGGTTTCATTGTGCTAATAATAGCTCTAATAAACTATAATTATTTTTATTAGTACCTATTTGAGAAATTTCAGAAGTTTTCTATTTGGAAATATTCTGTTTTAGCCTCTTTCAATTATTAATATACTTATTTTCTGCAATTAAAAACAAAAACAAGTATCATGTATTATTGAAGAATTTATTTCAAATTAAACTCAAAGAAAGGACCATATAAGAGATTAATTCAGAAGTATGCTTCAGGTTCTGCCTGGGTGTTCTTGAATCAAGTGGCTTTTCTCATATGAATTTTAAAGCAAGTGAGGGGAATGAGCTGATGGAGCAGCAGGCGAGCTCTGCTTGGCTGGCCAGGGAGCCAGCCTTAACTAGGGCCTCAACATCAGAGCCGGTGCAAACAGTCTCAACTTCATGCCTGGGACCCATGATGCTTTATTGCTTCATTGACCTGGAAGTCAGAAGAAAGTAAAGGCATTAAATCTATCACACGAGAGTCCATTAGACAAAAATCTTGACTGTAAGACCAGAAATCCTTTTTTTTCTGTTTTCAACAGACTGGTGGATTCTTTCCCCGGCTCCCACCACCCTCACCCATATGGGTTTAATGACCTGAATATTAGAAAAGTGAGTCCTATAAAAGTAGAGCATTATCATAGGTACAGCAAAACATTTCAGTCATACATTATTCTTGTGTTTGTATCATTTGTTTTATTCAGTGTATACAGAATTTTAATTGACTAGCCATGCATGCCTGAGCAACTTCAAAGTGAGATACTCACAAGTATTCTACTTCGTAGGGGAAATAATTTTTTCCTTCCCTGTCCATTGCTGTGTTTGTAGCTGAGGAGCTTGTGACAAGAGAGAGGTTAGCAAGTGTTCTCCGTCTTATGCGGCATAGCGGCCTTTAAAATGAAGACCTAAATGGAAAAGCAGTGTGTCGTTTTTATGCTAGGTTTGATGAAGAAGATAGTCATAGAGTTGGATGGAAAGGAGGTATGGCCACCACTTACCAACTTGGGGAGACTTGTCAAAACTTATTTATTCAGAATCTTCTTGGTGTCTCCGTGTCTTCAGAGATAGGACTTCCTGCATTCTCTGGAGCTAGAGAGGGTTTGCTCACATCAGTCAGCACAGCTCAGGGGAAGGTCGGAGCAGCTCTTCCCAGGCTTTGTGATCCACTTCTGAGCAGAGGAGGGTGAGGAAGTGGAGAGGCACCATCTGCTCCCGGTGTGTGCTCAGCTGTGCAGGCACCACATTTGGGGAAAGGCGGCATTCTGATGCCCGCCCATTAGTTGCCCCGGTGTTCTGTGCCCTCTGTTTCAGAGGCTGCTGTTAACCTCCCTTTTCTCCCTTCTGGGATGCGTCTTTAGTTTTGTGGGGAACCAGACAGCATGATAGGACTTGCTGTAAGATGCCTGAGTTCAAGACACAGTCTCAGGATTTCTAAGGAGCCCTCTACTCAGTGGGGAAAAGCAGAAATGACAGTAGGAAAAGTCCAGTGATGTTTTAAGCTTTCCCTAGCCTTTCCTTGTGGCTTTGTTTAAACATAGAGATGTAGTTCTTATCTGAAAATGTAATGGCTACACTTATTCTTCAATTCATCTGTCACCCTTCAGACGTTTTATATACTCAACTCAGGCTACACGAATGACAGTTGTCCAAAGAACTTGTACTTCCTAGTTTCTGAGAACTTTCACTGAAGTTCATCTGAATATTTAAACATTTATTCAGCAGATACGTTGTGATCTTTCTAACCGTAGCACTGGAGATACCCCAATAAGTGAATAGAGACCCTGCCTCTGGGGAGCCATGGTCCAGTGGATGGACGGAAGTGAACAAGTGAGGACTTTTCAGGTAACTAGGCAGCAATAAGAAAAGGCCAGCAGATTGAGTGGCCGTAAGGGACAGGGTGTGGAGCTGAAGAGTGTAGTTTCTAAATCCTTCTAAAGGATGGTGAGACTGCCCTTCTTGCAAGAGATGGCCCTGGGTGAAGGCCAAGAGTGAGCCATGTAAAGGAGGAAACAGCACGGGCTAACTACATGCTTAAAACAGGAACACGCTGGCGAGAACGAGAGAGGCCAGTGCGCAGCCCGAGCAGAGCTGGTGAAGAAACGGGAGCAAATAGCGTTGTGGTCCTCTCTGAGGGGCAGGCTGTCCTGAAGTTCACGGGCCATATGAAAATGTATGGACTCTACTGTAGCTATGACGAGAAGTTGTTGGAGGGTTTTGAATGAAACAAGGCCCAATCTGATGTACACCTGACAAGAATTATTTAGGATTATCATTAGGATATATCACTCAGGATATATGCTCACCATGTATCATTTAGGCTAGATGGTGAGCAGCTAGTATTTGGGAAATGATAGGAGCAAAGAAATTGGGGGGTGTTGAAGTGGTGTGAGAGACAGTGGCAATGTGGATTTGGGTGGTTGGATTAGATGTTGTGAGGATGTAGCCAGGAGCATTTGCTGCTAAGTCAGTGTGGGGACCAATGAGAGGAGTCACGTGAAGCTGCCTGTCTTGGTACATACTCCATTCCTGAGATGCTTCTCACCACGGCACATAAGCAATGGAGGCTTGTGCTAGGTACTTCCCCAAGCTTATTTTCTTTCAGAAACTAGGTAAGATATAGTTTATAAAATTTTTCTGGCTCATTGCTTTTTTGCTATTTCCTTATATTAAGAAAAAATGGGTACAGGACAATGTTCTCTATAGCAGAATTCTGAATATAAAGAGAATTTACTATTTTGTCACTGTACGGACTATAGAAAAGTTCACTGTTGCTTTTGTTTTGAAGACATGCACTCAAAATTCTAGATCAACTCTTAAAAATATTTCTTTTCTACTCCATAGAGCCTTTACTAAGTAGGACAGTGGTGAATGATTGACAGTTCCATGTCAATGGGAGAAAGGACCACTTAAAGAAGGACTCATATAAACCAGAGGCGGAATATAAAAGAACGGAAAATTGAGAGTTCAGAAGAATTCCATTTAGTTGTGGATTTTCTCTGATGCCTATTGTTCTCTCCGTGGGGATGACCTCAGCATTCCTTTTCCCAGCAAGGCAGAGGGGGTTGGGATTTAGCCCAGTGGTAGAAAACTTGCTAGGTACATCAATTCAGTTTTCAGCTAAAAAAACAAAACAAAACAAAACAAAACCCAAAGAAACAAAGAACGACCCAAGGTTACTAACCAGAGGGGCAGAGGATGATTTGAGTGGGTTCAGTGCAGGAGGCAAAGAAGAAAAAAAGCCCGCAGCCCAGCTCCTGCTGCTGTTCTCTGGACGCCGGGCACAGTTAAGGCTGACCCTAGTTGAAGTGTATCCCAAAGTTTGCTCTGGTGTATATTATAGTTGGGTTCTTAGTTAAGACATAAGAGAAAGGAACCCTGGAACTTGAATCAGCTTTGAGTTCTGGCTGACCCCTTTCTGCTTGAGTGAGTGATTGTGAGTAAATCCATCTCCTCACTCTATGAACCTCAGTTTCCCACATCTTAAAATAGCATCATCAATCCCTTATTTCTGGTGATGGTCCAGTAAGTTACATGGAAAATCTATTAGAACATCAGGCTCTTTTCCCTTTCCCATCTCTGACCTTTGTACTCATGCACAGTTGTAGAGTTAAGTAAGAGATAGTAATTTTGATTTGATGGCCTTTTAAAATGGTATAGAGTTTTAAGTGGCCCGTCTTCCTTCGTGGCGTTGGGTAACATCGGAAGTAATTGTGTCAACAGAAAGAGTGAAAAGTGAGCTTGCATTCTGCCCTATCGCGTTGTGAATGAATTTGCAGTTCATCTAGGATGAGCAGTGAAATAGAGACTGTATTTCACAGATACTTGGGTTGAACTCTTTATTTTCTAGTGTTGAAAAGCCCTTTCCCACATTTTTCCTGTTTATACTTAGAACTTGGATGTGCATCCAAGGAAAGCAGTGTTTTCTCCTGTGCCTTCTTTGTAGTGAGAGGCAACTCTGAGAACATATGCAAGGTCTAATGTCATAATAACAGCATAGCATCAAAGCCCTTGCCAGGGCACGACAGCCAGACTTTCCTACCACAGCTTTGCGCGATTGTGAGTCATCCTTCGAAGCCAAGCTGGCATGGTTACAGTCTTTCAAAGGCACCAGCCACAGTCTTTCCACCTGTTTTGTGCTTTCTGAGCCACCGTCCTGTCCTGCTACTCTCTCCCTAGGGTTCAAGGTCCATTCCAATCTGCCCTATGAAACAAGATTTCTCTCCATTCTTTTTACTTACTGTTACTTTTCATTATAAATAACAACAACAAAGTGAATGAAACCGAACTCCATGGAGAGATTAGTTCTTTCTGCTCCACACAGATCGTGTGAGCATCCTTCTGCTTATTGGTGGTGTATGGCTGCATACGCCACTCACACACACAGGACCCTGCAACGTGCACTGCCACAGGACTGCAGATCCTCATGTACTGAACTCAGTGGATGCTGCTCCTCACATCTGTTGTTTTTGTTCCCTTAACTTTTCATGTGTGCTAGTCTTCTAGTGAAGATAAGCTTCCTGGAAGGCACAGACTGTATCTTAAGCTCTTCAGCTTTATCAGAGATGTGCAGAGGCCAGTTGTGTGGGAGACACTCAGTAAGCATTGCACAGTTAATTGGACATTTTGAGCCTGTAGCTTAGATTGGTGTTCTACAGATGCAGAAGTCTTAGAAGATTGATTAATTTCTTTATTTTAAACACGGTCCATCTTTCTAATGAAAGTGACATTGAGCAATACAATTACATGTAAATTAATATTTAGAGTGGAGGGAGTGGATCCAGTTGATGGAAATATGAGAAGGCCTATTATAGGCATCATGGCTTACACAGTTTACTTTGTGAAATGGAGGAGGACACCAGCGAATGGAAATGGAAAGAGAAAATCAACAGAAAAAGAAATAAAAGTGACTTGGCCAGAGAGCAAGAGGAAGGTTGAATGAATGGAAACATTTTGAGAGGTAAAATACAAATAGCCAATGCAGAACTACCAAAGGCTGTATTAACCTCTTAACTATAATAAAAGCCACAATGACTTCCAAAACACCTCTGTCAAAGAGAGAGAAAAGCATTGTGCGAAATGAGAGAGGAAAATACCTTCTTTGTCCTGAAACAGTTGAAACATTTTGCTGCAAGGGCATAAACTGCATTATTGATAAAAAGTATATGGCTTGACATAAAAGCTAAAAATTATTTTTCTCAACAGATTCGTTTACTTTTGATTTTAATTGCTTTTTTTAAAATTGTATCATAGTAGTATTTTATAATAAAGATTCATATTGAAGATATTGAGTCACAGATTATTTATCAAAAAAAAAATAATTTGAACAAGAACAGCAACAAATACATTGTTTTTAAACAGAGACCAAGTCTTGGCTTTCTGCGTTTTCAAGTGGAAGATGTTTGAATTTTGAAGTTCTTTGCCACTGAAAAGTGGAGGGCTTGAAGCTTCAAACTGTAAAGTGTGGGAAGGGAGTCGGCTGAAGTTTTAGGAAGGGAACTGCTAAATACAGGTTACCTTCAGCATACTCGTGTAAAACTGATGAAATGGGTCTCTTTTGCTCTGATTGCTTCCAAATTCTACCCAGGTGAATTCACAGCTGATGGTTTTAAGCAGAGTGTGGACAGATTAACCGGCTCACATGAAATAAAACCGTTAGAAACAGAAAAAATGAAGTAGTTACCCATCTTCACAACATGTTATACACATTTACCAAGTACTCAGTAATTCTGGAGGCAAATATCCCCCTCCATCTTCATTTACAGCATGCGTTACAGCTCCCAATTAGCAAATGTTAGGACTTTTGTTTACTCCCTCAAGTGTGCATTACAGTCTTCATATCATTGACAGGAAAAAAAGTCCTGAGAAAATTGCTTTGACATAGATTTTTCTGTCTTATAAAAGGTGTTATTTATATGTTTCTTCTGCTGCGTATTCTTTAGACAGTTAAACATCAGTGACACCCAGAGAAAATTTATTCCTGAGTGTTGTTCTGCCTGAAATATATTCTCATGAAGGTTTTAATCTTCCGAGTTTTGCTTGTTGGTAGAATACACCAGCAGTCTGGGCAGTGATGAGCTTGAGTAAGGGCAGATAGGTACCGAGGGCAAGAACCCTTCCACAGTGGCTGTGTCTCCAGAGTGCTTGGGGCTGAGGTGGGAGGATACCTCACCCTTCACCATACACACTTCAAATTCAAAGCAACAATGTAGGCATTATTCTCTTTTTATAGATGTGGGATCTGTGGCTCAGAAAGATTTAAATATCTTGACTAAGGTCCTAGTGAGTGGTAAAATGAAGATTAGACTCCAGTCTGTCTGATTGGAAAGCTATTTCTTTACTTACCACATTCTGGATTTTGTTGCCTTGATTCTAAAAATGGGAGAAATAGAGCTATTTTAGTCAAATGAAATTAAGCTTGTAATAACTTATTTTCCTAATTTGAAACTGGAAATGATTTGAGACTAACAATTTTAGTATTTAAAAATGGTACACGTTACTTCTGAGTTTACATGCTTGGGGACTGGGCTGTCTAATACCATCATGAAGCTTTCCATGTTCCTTCCAGCTCCTCAAACCTCAGTCGTTAAAAGCAGAAATGCTTCCGTTTGTAATGGAGCCTCTCAAAGAAATATAAACTAAAAAACTGCTGTGTTTAATCCTTGTTTACAACACAGTCCAGTCTGCCCAAATGGATTCACCTCATCTCACTGGAGCCCCAGCAACCTGTGTGGTAGTCTGTCCCACTGAGTGCTGCATCCCTGGAGTGTGTCTGTCTGCCCTGGAGTCTTGGGAGCCCATCCACAGATTTCTTTTATATGTGCCTTTTCCCCAGGGGTGCTTGGTTTTCTGTCTATTTTGAAATTTGTGGTGTGTGTGTGTGTGTGTATCCACTGCATTTCTCCTGGCATTTAAGTGACATGCACAGTAAAACCCAATTCTGTATTGTTAGTAGCTTTGGTGATTTTTCTCTTAGTTGAAATAGAAGCCACAGGTTGGTATAGCTGGTGAGTAGAAGTTGATGCTTTCAATCTAGTCTTTTCCCCATCGCACGTACAGTTGAGAAGCATGGGAAAGCACGTGTAGAAAACCATCATCACAAGCGTAATTGGAAATGACTAGCTATAAACATTGTCTCCCCTTTTCTATCAGTTAATGTTGAAGTACAGCAAAGGGTGACTCAGTTTAGCTCAGAAGTCGTTTTCTAAATGAGAGGAGTTGGCTGGGAACCGTCACTCTAATAGTCACTGCCGGGAGCTGGTCTGCACACAAAACACTTGTTCATGCTGTCCTTGACCTCATTTGGCTGTGCCCAGTGCTAACTTTGTACTGAATGGGTTCGGTCTGGTCTTTGGCAGGCATCATTTGGAGTAATGAATAGTATAACATCCAAAGGCTTAAATGCCCTGGCACAGGCCCTGTGTCAGTATGCTGAGCTAACCATGGCATTGTTCAAAAAGAAGGCCCTGTGTCTCTTTGAAAATAAAATCTTGGCTCATGGACAGAGGTCTGTGTACACACATTGGACTTCTCTGTCTTCTTGCTATGGTATTTCATTCACAAGGAGACCTTTAAAGCAAAGGTCTGAAGAGTTCTTGAATGTCTGAGTCTACCCAGAAACAAGTAGCTGATGTAAAAATGGCATTGCCTATATCTTTATTTCGTAGCTCTGAAATTCACATAAAGACTTTAAGAACAAACTCTCTAAACTGGAGAGCAGCGTCAACACTCACTGTTTCTCCCTCCAAATGTCTCCCCTGAAAGCTGTGGTAATCACGGATTTGCTGTGGAACTTCTGATGTTCCGATTTTTTATGTTTACAGCTCCATCTGTATTTGTAGTGAAAGGTCTAAATTTGTCTCAGTACATCTCAATTCCAAGAATGAGTTGATCTTATGAGCAGCTCCCCCTTGAATGCAAAGAAATGAAGGAATTTTTCAGCTCACAAGACTGATTAAATGTGACATTACAACTTGCTTTCTTTTCTGATTCTCATTTTTAAAAAATGGAATGTAAATGTCATAGTTAGGGCAGAAAGAACCTGAAGAACCCAGGCACATTTCCGTCATAGAAAGTCTGTAATGTTGATGTGTAAATTATCAAGAAGGGTGCATCTAAAATATTTTAGTCTTGTGTTTTAAAATGGAATCCTGACAGGGTGCAAATAGTTAAATAGAACCATGAAAAACTTTCATTATTGAAATATTTACCAGTTTTCTCTTTCAGAAATACATGTTGAAATAGAAGCGTGAAGAAATAATGTTTGCTGTTTGTTTACAAACAGTTTGGTGGAGAGGGAAGCAGGTGAACCAAAATTAGTCATAAATTAATTGACCCGATTGATACATACAGCCACTCCATAGTGTTTCGTCTACTATTTAGAAGTTTGAAATTCTTCATAGTAAAATGTTTCAAAGTATTTTCTGGTTTGTTAAAAAAAAAAAAAAAAAACAAACCACAGTTCCATAAGATGAAATATTTTCCACCTAGAGAAATGAAGTCTGAAAATCTGAAATGCTTTAATAGTTTTAAATTATGCTATGCAGGTAAGGCTACAAATGTACATGATCAGTAATACTTTTAAATTATGCTCTGCAGGTAAAGCTACAAATGTACATGATCAGTTTTTTACTTGTAAAATGTCCTGTAGAATACTTGTTATAAATGAGGGTATTAAAATCATGCTATCAATTAGTTTGATAACTGAAATGTTTAGGCCATTAAAATAATTAGAATGTCTTAATATCTGATAGATTATTCACAGAAAATGTCAGTGTGTTGAAATGTATACCAGTAAACCAGTATCAGACATATGCAGGTCTCTGTGTAAAGTTTTCAGGAAAGTGGTTGAGTTCTCATGTTTAGTGTATCAGATCATTGTGGAAATGTTTGATTAATGCAGCACCAAGGCAAGGAAAGATGTCGGCATTAGGAACTTATCATCCCCAAATACACACCCTGGAGTTTTAACTAATTTGAGTTTAAAAGAACTAGAAAAATTGTAGGTACAGGAAGTTGTAGCTAACTTCCCTTCCTGTTATTTAGATAAGACATGAAATTCCCGTGCAAAACAGGTCCTGCCTGTGCCAGAAGGGAAGTAGCAGTCGAGGCCAAGAGAAATGTGTTTAAAGTTGTCAGACTGGAGGCTGGAGGATGGCTCAGCAGATAAAAGTCCCTGCCACCAAGCCTCAAGACCTGAGTTTGAGCCCTACACCCCCACACCCCCAGCCTGTCCTCCACCCCACCACATACACACTTACAAACCATGTGGTAGGAGAGAGGCCAACTCCAGCGAGTTGTTCCCTTACTTGTAAATGTGCCATGGTAGCACTCCACCCCCATGCATCATTCCCTTAGTGTATATGAAAATCAACACTTGGTTCTGTGACAGGTTGACTCAAAGAATTAACAGGAAGTGAATCCCAGGAGGCCAAAACCTCCCTTGAAAACTGGCCTACTGTGGGATGGGCTGGGTGGCTCCATGGGCAGATGAACCGCCTTAGCACCCACAGGAGACAAGGGGGGAACTCACCGCAATGGTTGTCCTCCGACCTCCACAGGTACAGTGTGGCATGTGCATGACACATACACACGAAATAAAACGTAAAACAATTTTAAATTCTACTCGAAGTTCATAGATGTCTATAGATATGGGGTCTGTAATACATAGTAGCCTGTATTACATTTCTAGTCTTTCCAGAATATAAGTAGTAGTTTCATGTTGATTGAAGCCCTATGGAGTTGCAGTGTTTCCATCTATCTGTCCAGACAGATGTCCACATACTCATCCAACACATAATTATTTAGTGTTTCTGTGAGTTTAAGAGACCATGTGCTGAATAAGATATGTAAGTGCCTTGTCATGAAACTTACATTCTAGGTTCCACAGGAAGATAAAATCCTATTGGCAGTATAGTATGTGTTAAAAATGTTGTAGCATGATGTGACGGAAAGCGATGTTAGGTTGTCAAACCTCTCTGAAGACAGTGTTTAATTTGAATATGCAGAAAGACTTGGTCATGCAAAGATGGGTGTGTTAGACTGTTAGTAGAAACTATAATCTTTAAGATATTCCTAATGTTTATAGAATAGAATTGTATCCATATTATCCAATCATACACACACACACACACACACACACACACACACACACACACACACAGGCATGCACACATACATGCAAGCACACATGCATGACATGTAAATGTGATTCTATAGGACTAAATAATCTCTAGAAATGTCTGTTAATCCAGTCTGTTCCTCCTTTGCTTCATTCACCAACACACTTTAGGCTGGCATTCTGTCTCCTACACAATGCACTGTAACTCCCCGTACAAAACTTGAAACAGTGCTGGTGTAGAGTGAACTTCTCTTGGCCTTTCAGCGATTGTGAGGCCCGATTTCTTTCGCCCAGAACTTCATGCTATCCTTGGTTGCTCAGGTAGCTCCTTGCTTCCCGATTATCTTTCCAAAATGATGAGGCACCCATCCGCTTGTATGGTTGCCTGCACCCCCCCACTCTCAAATCAGACATAAAGCTTTCTCTTTGCCTTCCAGGGCCAAAATATGCGTTCTCCTGGGGCTAACCTTGATCTACTCTGATATTCAGAGTTTGGGTGTGGACGTTGACAGTGTTCTCCTCTGTCTCCTACTGTGCTGGCCTTTCTCTGTCAACTTCTTTCACTCCAGCGACCATAAGCATGTTTTTAGTAGTCTTTTTTGAGAATTTCCCTATGCCGTGGTAATTTTGAACAGTCACCAAAGATATTTTAGGGGCAAATGGGCTTTGTAACACTAAGGTCCTCCTGTGTGGGTGCCTGGCTAAATTAAGATCTGTTCCCTCTTTGTACATGGTAGGTATTACTGATAGCAAATTAATATTCTCTTGCTGAGCTCCTTCATGTGTAGACTCTTCATGCCTAAGTGAATCAGTGCTTCAGTGAATATGTAAGAGGCAGTGAACATGTATGAGTAAAATCGCAGGCGATGCTTTGTGTTTTGGTAATTGTTGTGGTTTTTGTGTTGTTGTTTTTGTTTTCCTTTCCTGTTGTTTGGACTCCTTAACTTTCTGGAATTGCCAGCAAGTGTAACAGTTTTAAGCCAGTGACTAGATTGATGTGGTAATCACGCCTTTCATATAGTTTTAGAGCCGTTCAACTCCTTGGATTTAAAATGTTTTCAAAAACAAAGTTGTCTATATTTTCGAAGTCATTTTTGGTTTGGAGGCTTTGTCCGTCTTGGGCATTGATTTTACCTGTCGAGGAAATTGACTCATCAGTTTTCCTTGTTTGTGAAAAGACAGTTCACGTCATCCAATCCCCCTAGTGCTTTTCCAGCAATTGAAGGCCTGTCATTTTATTCTGGCATCTGACCTAACAGGTGAAAACTCTATGGATAGTGCCATTTATCATCACATCGGCTCTTATTGTGAATAAAATACAGCTTAGATTCGCTGTTGATTAGCAGCTCGGCCTTCATAAAAACAGGGCTGAATTGTATAGAAGAGGTTTCTAACATATTATATGTTCCTAAGATTGAAATAACACAAAAATTACCAGAAAATTATTAAGACAATTGCTAGATAACATTTTGTTTAGTTCATTAGCTACAATTTTATCTGTGCTCTGTGAGACGGAGGATTAGGACTGGCAAGACTTCTCTAACGTCTTTGTGAATTGTTTACTAAAATAATTTACTTAAATTTCATGTAGCTTGAATTTCCCCACATAATAGGCATAAATGCCATTTCTTTCTTTTCTTTTTAACAGTGTAGAAAATGCTACATAAATGTCATGTATTGTGATAGAAAACTTGCCACACTCTGAGTTCAGATCTTCGTGCTTTTTTCATATAGACAGCAACTTTGCTGTCTTACTGTATAGCATTATTTGGAGGTCTTCAAAGTAGGGTCTGGTAAACACTCTGAAAACATTGATGTGAAAAGCACTCGCCCCACCCAGTGTGGACATCTGATGTTAGCATTTTTGTTTATGTTTTTGTTCTAAGTTTTTGAACTTTCATGGTCAGCTGTCTTGAGTTTGGGGCACTCCTGCTTCAGCCTGATGGGTGCTGGGATTACAGAGATGAGCTATCATAATTGGCTGACATAATTTTCAAATGAAGCCCTGTGTGTAGGCTAAACTGACCTTGAACTTTGGATCCTTGTGGTGCCGCTCCCCAGGTTCCAGGATTCCAGCAAGCATCACCATTTCCTTTTAAATGGCACTAGCTTGTCTGTGCTGTAGCAAAGCTGGACATACATCACATCGTATTTGGCCAGAGAAGGCTGAGCTTTTGTTTTTCTGCCTTGTGTCATTGGCAGAGCTACTTTTCTAGTAGCTCTCAAACGTTCCGCAAAGTCCTGAAAACCCAGTGTGCGGAAACAACGTGAGACAATTCTTCATGGGTTATCAGACCCCCTTCCATCCTTACTTCGGTCTGTTTTGAGATGAAGATTAACATTTTGAGCTTTTAAATTCATGCAGGTGGTCAGCAGTAGCAGTCTGCAGTCCTGTGCTCTGAACCGTGGCCCATTTTTCCCTTAAAAGAGGAACTTCCTTCTGAATAAGTAGAACATTTAGAGATGGTTTCCATAGTCATTAAACAAACACAGAAGGGAGGTGAAGCACAGCAGAAATTCCCTTTTCTCTTTCTTTAGACAGTGTGTACTGGATACACAGTTATGTGCTTGTCTAGCAGACCCTCTCCCCATCCCCTGCAAGCTGGATGAGGTAACAGTTTCCCTCCCTTGCATTACTACCACATTTACAGGTGTGCAACAAGTTTCTAGACATAAAATTTATAGAGATACATAATTAATTTTATTCTTTTAATCAGAAAGATGATGACTGGTTTTCATAGAATAGATTTTCAGTGGTGACTTACCCTTATTTCTTGATTAGCTTACTGGCCACAATGAGCTCAATTCGTACAAGGCTGTGATTGACAAGAGCACCTGCCTTCTAGAGAATTAACCAATCAGAAATTAGGAACCCAAAGCCAAACTGTGCCACCTCCAGAGAACATAGAAGCAAGTACAGATCTTGATTTTTAAACCATAGACTTTTTATACTTACATTTCAGAACAGCAAGTGACCAGGACTTACAAAGTGGCATGTGTGTACCTAAATTAAGGACTATGCAACTAGCTTCCTGAATGTGTGGTTTTCGAAGTATTGGGTATCTTTTAAAAATCAGACATTTACATTAGATTTTAAAATAAAGAATTAAACAGCAACAGCCCACTGAGTTAAGGATTTCAAATCTTATTGTATTTTATTTTACTTACTCTAAGATCCACCTACTTAATTCTTGAGGTCTGCACATAATCTTTACAAATATAAATGTAACAAAATGAGTAAAAAAAAAAAGATTTAAAAATAGGCAGTGTAAATTTGTGAACCTGAAGGTAGGAGAAGAAATTCTTTCAAGCTACCAAGCATGATGGAATGTTCTTGTTTTCTCACTGGCCACCCTTAGGGAGTGTGTAGCGGGCAGGATAAGCTGCCTCTTGAACTTTTCACAGGGATCCTGCCTGGGAGCCCAAAGAAGACCTTCAGTCACTGTTTGAGCGCTCCTGTCCTCCATGCCTTAGCCCTTGCTTCTCTTACACCTAGCTTCTCCATCACAAAGAAGCCAGGATGGGGCTGTACCACATCTCTGTAGAGCTCAGGGGCTGGCCACTCAGTAGAACTGACTAGTCCACTATTCACAAAACTTCATTTCTTTAAAAAGCAGAGTGAGGTTTTAAAAAGGAACAGCATCATAAGAGTTGACTATAGAATCTGAAATAATGAAGATTTGAAATATTTAAGAATTTTGTCAACAAACTGTCAAAATTGAATTTCAATGTACCTCCTTTGGAGGAATACTTAGACTTATGCATGATGAATGTATGTAGAGTACAGTAGTTAGTAAAGAGATTTGTATATGACTAAGGTTAGTTTTTTAATTATTAATAATTTATTATTTATCTAACTATATGGTTTAGGAATGTCCCTATTGAATTCTGTTGCTGTTTCTCTGAATAAGTATCTCGGATTACTTGTATCTTTATATAATTTGGAGATAAAATAAATGATACTATAGTCAATATTTTAATTAATAGTTCTTTCTTATTTGATAACAAAACAAGAATAATCAAATTCTTTAAAAGATACATCCTACATCCTAACAATATACACAACAATAGTTACTCCTCATTTTCATTGTGTTCCTTGGAAAATATTCATCTTGTGGATTCATGCTTGAAAAGGTCTTTTAATGAGACCTGTCAGTGATTCTTGGAAGTAGAAAGAGAAGTTTTACAGTTATGTAAATACAGAGTCACCCTTCAGTTGGGAGCCTGCTGTTAGCACCTCTGCTTGCACCCTCTTCCCTGCCTCATTAAAGGTCCTCAGGAACATCAAAGATAGGGACTGACCCAGACGTATCAGGAGGAAACTTTGTAGAGTCTGTCTTTTCTTTAATCACAGCAAATATACTGTAATTTTAGACCAGAATTAACATTAGATTGAAGTAAGTTTGCATCTGTAAAGATATATGGGACTGAGCAGCACAGCATCTGAAGCCGCAGTCTGTCTCAGCCCAGCAGATGGTAAAGCAGCCAGAGCCCGCGCCACCGTCTGAACACAGGGGTAGATGCCCAGCTTTTAGGCAGAGGTGTGTAGTGTTTAAGGTAACAAAAGAAAATATGTTGTTGTAAATTATTTTCACTCTTGCTAAAATAACTATTTTATTTTGCTAACCATACATTTAAACTACACTATACTGTACAGAAAACACTAAAAAGTTACAAGAATTCTTACATAGTTCCCAGTTGATCAGAAACACAATCAAATTGCACAGGGAGAGGATTCCTTGACCTCTGTTGGCAGTGGACCGTTTCCTACACTCACTGTGCTAATCCAGTTTCATCAGAGTGAACAGTGAGTGAGTTTTGTGTATAAGGTATGGGGCAAAGCCACGATACCCGATCTCGTCCTCAAGAGGCATATTTAACAACTTGTTAGAGAATAAGGAAGGTTCACGTGAAGCAAATAGCAGTGAGGCAGAGAACAAGAAGAAACATGCAGTAAGGTCTGCAAGTGAGAGGTGTGTTAAAGGAAACAGAAAACCAAAGCGGACCTCCCTTCCAAACTGAATTGCACGCAAAACAAGGAGTCGAAGACAGAAATGAGCTTTTTATTGCTGTAATTCTGCCCTTCACGTTCAAATGTATGTAACATTTACTCAAGAGTTTGTTCAAGAAAGAGGCTGTTTCAAGGAGTAGCAAACTGGCTGCTGTATGTATGGCAAGGCCCCGATAAACGGTAATTACTGTTGTTATTGGTGTAGTTGTATGTAGTGTGTTCTAGATGGCAGTTGCTGTGCCGTGTGAGCCTAGGCTTTCAGAAGTGGTTTTTTGTTGTTGTTCTCTTGTTTTGTTTTCTTCCTTTTATTTTGCCCAGGTTATACTTTGCAGGGTGAAAAATGCATGGTTTGCCTTAGATAAGTAGTTGTAGGTGGTAAGACTTCTACATTAAAATTTAATTGTTTTTAACAGCTCTCTTCTCCAATTTACATTGTGACGATTTGCAGTGAACTCCATAAATTGTTTGTTTTAAATGTTCCTCCACTGTATGAAAACAAAAAGCAAAACTTGGGAGACACCGTTAATTCACCGATTATTTTAGTATATGGATAAAACATAAACATGTGGTATTGTATTATTGTTTAACAGCCTACAAAATAAAATCAGGGTATTTGAAAACTCCAGATATAGAAACCCCCTCATGTAATAAAACTGTAAGGCATGTGCCACCGCTCTAGAGGCGGTGGGAGCTAAAGTCTCATGCAGTAGTGCTGCGAACCGCGCAGCTGGAGCACGAAATCTGGCAAGGGATGCCGAGGTTAAACAACACTCTAGACACCCAGTTTCAGTTCGTCAGTGAAGCAGCTCTCTTTATTTGTACAAACATGGGCTTATATACCCCTCCAACAGCAGGAGCCAAGGAACGGTTACTCTGTATCCAGAGGGAAGAGGGACACTGTTTTCCAAACAGGAAAAACCACAGGGGAACTGATCCCTAGCACTCTCCGGAACCCAACTGCACATTTTCACACAAACAGCTTAACTGGGACAGGACAAAAAAGGGCATTTAAGATTAAGGCAGCAAACTTATTGCTGCCGACACAGTAGCCATCTTTATTCAGAGCCTCCAATAATTTATACTCTGAGTAAAGTTCTCATGAGTTCAAGCTGTGTACAATCACCAGGACAAGCCACACATGGCAAAACACATTTTTCCATAGAGGCATAGAAACATTTAATTGAGTCCACTCCACCTGGGAGGAGCGTGAAAACACACTCCAAGAACAATTCTGTGTTTTGAAGAAACTGAGGTCACAGACTCTTGTCTTGATATATTTTCTTTTTTCTTTCTTTCTTTCTTTTTTTTTTTTTGAGTGTTCTCACAAACCTTCAGAATTCTCCTCCCAGGACTCCATTCTTGGACCGTGTTCTGTCAGGAGTGCACTTGAAGTACCCCTGTTGTGTTAGGCATCGTGGAACCAGACTCCAGTACCTAAGCCAAATCTGGGCAACCACCCATTCTGGTGTGGTCAGTGCTAAAACTGGCTTTTACATTTCAGGAGTTAAAATATTTTAAAGAGAAATTTTCATGACAAATCAGTACCATGAAATTTGAACTTCTTATCTGTGTACTCACAGACAATAAATAAACAAGCTTTACTAAGTTTATTTGAACGCAGTGGTACTCATTCAGCTCCTTGTCTGGAACGCTTTCCTGTCTTAGTGGCAGATGAGTCATTATAATGGAGAGCGGTTGAGCAGTAAAACCTAAACTGTTTGTTAGTAAGCCCTTAGAGAAAATGTTTACCAACCTCTGTTGTAAGAAATACTGTGGTTGAAAAGGAGGGGGACCATGGAGTGCCAAAGTTAGGAAGGCCTCATAGAAGAGTTGGTCTTAATCCAGGCTGTGTGGTTAGACTTAGGAATTTCCATGCATGAAAGACAATATAAAGAAGATTGGAGGCAGGGTGAATGACTCTGATTTAGTGTGCCATAATCAAACATAAAAACGTGGAATAATTTTAAGATACAGTACCTTCTGTATATGAGGTAATGTATAAAGAATTGTAGATGTAATGATGACCAAAGCCAAATTAAACAAATAGTTTATGAAGATGAAGGAAATTTCTCAAGCAATCACAAGCAGAAACATAGGTACCATTGTAAAGCTTTTAATTGATATAAAAGATCTGAGCATATAAAAGGAGGGTAATTGCAGAAGAAGAAATCGAGGGAGGAAACATGAGTTGCCCTGGTAAGTTCTGGATTCGGGAAGAGATGTGGGTCCTAGCAGCTGTTGAGGTAGTGGGCATGGACAACCCGAGGAAGAGCACAGTGCATAAGTTACCCTGGTGAGTTCTTGATTCAGGAGGAGATGTGGGTCCTAGCAGCTGTTGAGGTAGTGGGCATGGACAACCCGAGGAAGAGCACAGTGCGGTTTGAGAACAAGGAATCCAGCAGAACATTGAGGATCTTTGTAGCTGTAGTAAGATGTAACCCAGGAGCAGTGACTACCCTGAAATGTTTTTTGATATTGGGGATGGTTTGTGAATTGTGAGCAAGAATCAGGACAGCCGATCTGGCCGGTTAGGGGAGTATTGGAGTCTAAAGGAGAGAGAGCATTTTGGATGGTTTCTACCAGTAAGGATAGAGAAAGGGTGGAATTCCAGAAATACTGTGGAGGCAGAGGCAGCGGGACTTGACAGAGCTGGATTGAAGAAGATGGAGGAGAAGGAAGTGTCAGCTGAAAGTCTTTCTTGGGTTTGGGTTTTTTATAATGAGTAACAGTTCCACACATCAGAAGCAGGAAACTTGAGAGAGGCCTTTTAGAGGTTCAGTTTTCCAAGAGAGAAATGAGGTCCCTTGAGGCAGTCCTGCTACAAGAAAGATCTGTGTACATCTTACACAGCTGCGATGAGGTACTGCATATTCATAGGGGTACAGCAAGGTACTGCTTCAGAGTCCTGAGGAGGGCTGTGAATTCCAGAAGCTGCTCAAGGAGGGATAAGGGAAACGGGATAGAAGAGACAAGACGAAGTCTAGCAGTCCGCAGGGAAGAGAGAACGAATTCTCAGTGGTAAAAATCCAAGACAGGAATGTCTGGAAGAGGTCAACAAGGATGAGGGTCTCTGCTGACGAGAGCAAGAAAGGTCCTAATGAGGTGAGGAGAGTAGAAAGCGTAAATTATTGTTTCATCAAAATGATTTATATCTTCAACTATTTTCAAGAAAACTGACATTCCTAGCATAGAAGTGGATTACCGTCTTTACTATACCATCTTAAAATGGAGCTTACTTCAAAGAAAATTGCATCACAGCAAATTTTGGTTCAAAAACCTTATCACCAAAACTTCTTCCCTAGACTATACATGCAGTCTCCTTTAATGTGAAAGAATAAAGGACTGTTCATTGCTACATTTAAAATTACATTTGCAAAACTGGTGACTTATGAAAACCACCCTACTTCTCACAGCCTTGTCTATTTTTAGGATGTTCTCAGCAACTATTATTGCTAAATAGTGCATTTCCATCTCAAGTACTATGAAAGGATGGTTGAGAGAGCTGAGACAGAAAGCAGAGTTACACATTTTGGTTATAGGAGTTTAGTGAGGATTTTTCTTCTATGGTTTCTTTTATGTTTAAGAGACTTACGTGAAAATGGAAAGAGACTGTATCTGTTGAAGTTGGTTGACTAGAAAGTGTTATTAGGAGTCAGTGGTTATGAGGGTAATCTTACAAGTATAGAGGTAAAATTCAAAACGATAGAGGCACGGAGACTCCTTATTGTGGTTTTAATATGAAATATCACCCAAGAGGCTTGTATATTGAGGCTTGTTCTGAGCTCATGGTGCCATCAAGAGAGTATTTGACTGCAAGGGGGCTGTTGCATCAGTGGCTGATCCGCACTGAAGGCACCCGTGGGTTGTGCATCATGGGAGGAGGGGCCAGGGTAGGAAAGGGGCCTTTGAGTTCTGCATCTGGCTCCTTCCTGTCACTCCTGCTGTCTCCTGACTGTCATGAATTGCCACCGCCATACCTTTTCAACGTGTTTCTGCCTTGTCACCAGTGGACTAAATGTTTTTCTCCTTTGACTTGATTTATTTTAGGCATTTTGTCGTAGGTAACTTACACAGTAGGCCAAACCAGGCAGGAGTTTGGAGCAAGTTTTGTCTGTTAGAGTATTCTTCCTGACAAAGTAGACTCCCTTTTACTTTCCCATGGCTCCATCACGGTTTAGGCTACTGCTGGGGTATGGTGGCTCGCTGTAGACAAGGTTGACCTGAAGGAGTCATCAGCTAAGGCTGTGTGCTCCCCTAACTCAGTGAGTAGGAAGTCTTTGCTCAAAGGGAGGATGCATGTCTATCTCCATCCCAGTGCATTGTAATCCTGTACATAATTGATTGAATGCCTTTCATATTTCGAGTTTGATTATCTGTATTACAAGTAACAAAAAACAATTCACACTCCTTCAGTCTAGGACTTAACTAGCTCTTGTGAACAAAATCTCACAAATTGAGTGGGTTTCAGATTTTTCTTATCTTTGCAATTCCAGCTACATCCTCTGTGGTTTGCTTGACTTAATTCTCTGTGATAGATAGGCCTTATTCTCTGGTGTTATCAGGAGCAATGGTTCTCTATCTGCATACCATGTGGTCTGTAGCAAGACA
>CABHPP010116306.1:0-14044 GCA_902168425.1 Peromyscus attwateri
AATAAAATTTTTGCAAAGTGAACTCAAGAGCACATTAAAAAGATCACACACCATGACCAAGTTGGTTTCAATCCAGGGTAGCAATGTTGGTTTGACAAGCACAAATCAGTAAGTATGATCAGCAAATGAATAGACTTTAGAGAAGAAATCATATGATCGACTCAATGCCAAAAAGCTTTGACAAACCCAGCATCCTTTCATTATAAAAGTACTGAAGAAACTAGGAATGGAAAGAGTATAATTCAACATACTGAAGGCTATTATAAGACAAACCTATAACCAACATTATAGTAAATGGATAAAAACTGAGACCATTTCTTCTAGAGACAAGGGTGCACACTCTTGTTTAATACAGTGCTCAAAACCTTAGCTAGAGCAATGTGACAAGGGAAATTGAAGGGAAAGGAATACAAATAGGAAGGGAAGAAGTCAGATTTTCCTATGTATAGATGACATGATTCTGTACTTAGTTTAGAGCCCCTAAGTACTCCACCAGAAAACTCTTAGGCCTGATGAACACTTCCAGCAAGATAACAGGATACAAAAGTCAGACACACAGAAACCAATAGCTTTCTATACTTCATAACAAAGAATCGGGGGTTGGGGTGGATATCATTTACAGCAGGTTAAAAATAAATAAAATAACTAAGAATAATCTAACAAAGGAGGTGAAAGAGCTCTCAGAAAGAAACTTAAGAAGATTGTAGAATTTGGAAATACCCCCCATGCTAATGGATTGTCCGAATTAATGTTGTTAATGGGAAGAGAGCAGTGAGAGAGATCTATAAATCTAATGCAATAAAAATCCCTATGACCTTTTTCTTCACAGAAGTAGGAAAAAAAACTAAACTCCATATGGAAGCACAGAGCATCCCAAATGGTGACCATCCTTAAGAGAAAGAAAGATGCTCGAGGTACCACAACCACTGGCTTCCAATTACATTACAGAGCCATAGTAGGAAAACAACAGTAACAACATGGGACTGTTGCCAAAACAAGCAGGTAGGCTAGTAGGAGAGAATAGAGGACCCAGAAATAAGCCCACACTATTGCAGTGACCTAATGTTTAACAAAGCGCTCAAAAAAAAATCCATTGGAAAGAAGACAGCCTCTTTAACAGTGGTACTGGGACAACTTGGCTTCCACATGCAGATGAATGAAACGTATCACTAACCTTATATAAAAAATAAATTCCAAGTGGATCAAAGACCTTAATGCGAGCTGAGCCCTGAAGCTTTGAAACTGCTAGAGTAAAACAGAGAAAATATTTCAAGATGTAGCCATAGCCAAGAAGTTTCTGAAAAGGACTCTAATCACATAAGAAGTAAGCCCAGCAACTGTCAAGTCTAGTTACCTGAAATTAAAAGGTTTCTGCACAGCAGAGGAAACAATCACCAGAGGGAAGAAACAACCAACAGAATGGGAAGACAGTCTTTCCCAACAATACATCAGACAAGGGATTAATATCTATGATACATAAAGAACTGCAAAAATAAAATGCCGGAGACCATATTATCTGATAAGTAAATGGGCTAATGAATTAACTTGATAGTTCTCAAAAGAAGAAAATCAGGAGCTGGAGAAATAGCTCAGTGGGTCCTTACACTTGAGAGGACCAGAGTTCAGATCCCAGAATCCATGTAAAAGCCAAATGGGTATAGCTGTGATCTTGGTATGTAGAAGGAGATACAGAATCCCTGGAGCCAGCTACTAGCCAGACTAGCCAAACAGCAAGCTCTGGGTTTAGCAAAAGACAATGCCTCAATATGTAAGGTGTAGAGTGATCAAGAAAGGTATCCAGCATTGACCTTGGGCCTACACACACACATGCACATGCACCCCCACACATGTACCATACACCATACAGAAAGAAATGAATACAAGTAGCAAATAAGTACTTGTAAAGCTATCCAACATCTTTGACCATCAAGAAAATGCAGATTTAAACTGCTTTGAGATTCCATCTCAATGGCCATCATCAAGAAAACAACTAATAAATGTGGGTGAGAGAGTGTGGAGAGAGGGACCCTTATTCATTATTGATGGAGAATGTAAACTTGTGTAGCCACTATGGAAATCAGTATAGAGGCCCATCATAAAGCTGAAAACAAAACTACCATACGACCAAGCTATACCACTCTTGGGACTACACCTGAAGGACTCCAAGTCCACATCCCGCAGAGCTGTTGAGCCCCATGTTTATAGCTGCACTACTTACAGTAACCAGGTGATAGAGCCAGATGTTCCCCCGGCAGATCAATGGGTAAAAAAGTGGGATTTTATTCAGCTGTAAAGAAAAGTGGAATCATAACACTAGCAGGATGCAAGCGGGAAAACAATACATAAAGTGAAATAACCAAACTTAGAAAGATAAATATCATGTTTTCTCTTATCAATGGAACTTAGATTTAAAATGTGTGTGTGTGTGTGTGTGTGTGTGTGTGTGTGTGTGTGAGAGAGAGAGAGAGAGAGAGAGAGAGAGAGAGAGAGAGAGAGAGAGAGAACTAGAAAAGGGACCATGACAGGAAGAAGAAATCTTAAGGGATGGGGGGAAAGAGAGTAATAGAATAAAAGTGATCAGCAAGCAGAGGGGGGCTGTCTGGGGGAAGGATGGAAATCAGCCAGAAGGGGCACAAGGCACAGTGCAAAAGAAGGATAATTAAGAATAAAATATGATGACACTTATGTACAAAAACCCCATAAAGAAACTCATTGATTTTTATGCTGACTTAAAATATAAATTTTTAAAAATTTGAGTTTGGAGTCAGAATAATATCAGGAAGTTGAAAGAGAAAAGATCATTTGGTGGCCAGATAGAGGCTTCCATTCTATAGTTCCCACTTGAAGTGATGAGCTACCCAGGTATATTCCCCTATGAATGGGAAGAAAGCTTTCCAGGGTTACTCCTGGGAGAAAATTTGTCAAAACCATTCCAATACATATCTCGGCAACAGACCATTCATGAAAATATGACAGTGGCTTTCTCGGGGAGACAATATTCTCTATACAGAATTTGGCCATAAGGATCCTTGACTGTCCTTCATCAATGGAGCTGTTCTGCCCATGGAGCACAGGAGCCTTTTCTTAGTGGATTGTGAACTGGAGACAGATACCCTGCCCCTACCCTGGCTGCCTGGAGACATGGATCGATGAGACTGGGATTTCTGAACCATTATCTCAAGTTCCCCTTGCTCAGGAAGCGATAGGGGCTATAAAAGACAGCAGAAGTGACTTCAGTCAGATTAATAACTAGTTTTTTTCAGGAAAGCAATTCACTTCTGTCCCTTTTCTGATGAGTCAGATATGCCGTGTGCTCTTTATGTTTCTCTATCTGAGGCCATGTCTCTCTCCAGGGTAGTCATGGTTCCTAAACAATTCATCTGACTTAACCCCATCTATT
This sequence comes from Peromyscus attwateri, assembly GCA_902168425.1. NCBI lineage: Eukaryota > Metazoa > Chordata > Mammalia > Rodentia > Cricetidae > Peromyscus > Peromyscus attwateri. The sequence goes on from CABHPP010116306.1 coordinate 3,401, forward strand.
CTTCTGGTTTTCCTCTTCCAGGTAGCTATAGATTTCACTGCCTCAAACGGAGACCCCAGGAACAGCTGTTCCCTGCACTATATCCACCCTTACCAGCCCAATGAGTACCTAAAGGCCTTGGTGGCTGTGGGAGAGATTTGCCAAGACTATGACAGGTAAGAGGCTTCAGGTTATCAGCTGTGCTCTTATCTCTCAAGTGGGGTCCCATGGCCGTTGGCTGATGCATGGCAGGAGAGAGGCAACCAATTCCAGCAAGTCTTCATCTAGAGGCTCATGAAAAAAAACAGAATAAAACATTGTGCCAGATACTTGATTCTCTCCACACCTAGAGAAACTGAGTTGATGCCACACTCGCTTCAGTGAACTGACAAATCCCTCTTGCAGCTTCCTGCTTGGTTTAGGTTTGTGAAGTCACTAGATAGCAACCTAACTTTCCTTGTGTGGACTTAGTGTGAAGCTGTCCTTGCTACTCACACTTCGTTCATGAACCAGCATCACCCCTGACCTGCTGAACTAGAGTTGCAGCCTAAGGAGGTTCTCAGATGTCTGAGTTTTAGAAGCATGGTTTTATTGGATGCTGCTGTGTTCCTTCTCTATACTTTAGGCATCTTATATAATAGCCGTCATTTTTAAAAGAATAAAACTAATGGGAAGATAGGTCATTTGTATACCATCACACAGACAGAGATGGTATTTGAACCACAATCCTTCTCACTCCACACATTGAGTTCGACATCACTGTTTTCCTGATCTTGGAAGCTATTGGTAACATTGGCAGAGATATGTGTCTACCCAGGAGTGCATCTGTGTGGTCAGGAAAGTGTGTGTGTGTGTGTGTGTGTGTGTGTGTGTGTGTGTGTGTGTGAATGCAGAGATGATCTTGAAATTCAATCAATAGTATTTATTTCTTCTTGATGATAAATGCTGCCCTTTCCCACCAAGTGTTTCCCTGAGAGAAGTGGTCAACATAAACTGCTTTAAGCTGGCTTTGTGCTGTCACTCCAGTGTGACCGGATAAAGGGAAGCAGCACAGACATTTGTTTAAGGCTTTTTGAGATAGAACAATGTAAACATAAACATATACACCTCAGAGGACACCTGGTGTGACTGGGAAACAAGGCTGGTTAGTAACGAGCTATGAACAGCTGACCTTTGAATCCAAGAAACTAAACAAAGCAACTCTGTCCTCTGGGTTTAGAGAAATTTCAGCCCGTAACATGATTTCTGTTCTTCCTGAGTTCATTATCGGTAACAACCACGCTAAAACAAAACAACAAAACAAAACAAAAAACTGCTACTGCCACAGGATAGTGAAGGGCACACCCTTGTGAAACCCATAGCATAGCATGGGTTATAAGAAAGGCCCAATCAGTCTCCTGTCTGCTGAGGTCTCTGTATTAGGCCTGGTCAGCAACAATACCCCAACTTCCCATAGAGACACTTAGAGAGGAGGTTAGCAGGTCCTATGAAATCAATGAGCAATAAACATCCCCAAAATTCTTCTCCAGTGTCTCTTGTTACACCCCTTACATACCTCAAAAGTCATTTTAAATTACCTTGTTGAATTCTTGGTTGTTTACTTGACTATATCTGGAATTAACTAAAACCCAAGCAGCTGGGCACACCTATAGGGGATTTTTTTTTCATTAAATCATTTAAAGTGGGAGGACACATTTTTAATCTGGATCTTTTGAGGTAGGAAGATCCACCTTTCATGTGACCCACATCTTCTGGTGGAAGCCTATGTAAAGGACACGGAAGAAGGAAGCTTTTGCTCTTTGCTTGTGCTCACTGGCAAGTCCATTCCTTCTCTGGCATTAGAGCCAACTTCTTCAGAATTCCAGTGTCTACTGAAGACCAGCTGAGACATCAGGAACAAGAACTGAATAACTACTGGATTCTTGGACTTTCCATTGGTAGACAGCCATTGTTGGACTAGCTGGACCACAGCCTAATAAATTCCCTTTATACAAAGATAATGAGTTACAGCTCTGGTTTCTTCAGGCTCCAATCCCCAAGACACAGGAGTGGGTATCATCTGTCTTCCTTCACTCACACAACAAGCATGTTAATAATCCATTGTAATCTTGTGTGTACGCATAAGGGAATAAGAAGGAAGGGAGGGGATGTTTTCAGGACCCTTAATGTTCAGACCTTGAGATGCATATAATAGAAGGTCACTTTCCCAGGGGAGCGCTGGGTAGGCACTGTGCTCAAGCCCAACCTAAGCAACATAATAAGACCCCTCATGTAAAGTAAAAGTTAAATCATTGGATAAAAACTGAATATATATGAAATATATTACAAGAACTATAAACCTGCAGGAAGAAGGCATCCAATAGTCAATTCCAAAGAGTGGAGTGGTCAGTTATTCAGAAACTGAGATGCCGAAACCCAGAGTCTGCCTCATGGTCCTGAATCACGTTCATTTGCTGGTCTAGACACTCATCCATCATCAGGAAGCATTTATTGACTAATCCTTGCAGAGTGTATTCACTTCCTGGTTGCTTCACACTCAGAACGCAGATGCCATAGTCAGCATGACTGGACATCTCCTAAAGCTTTTATCCCTTGAGAATGCAAACCAGACAAAAGTTGACAGATACTTTGTATTCCCTCCAAAACACAGATTTCATATAAACATAAGATATGTCACCTTAGGAGTCACATGAGGAGTCATTAGAAACAATTCCTTTTAAATTTTAATAGGGTAAGTCTGAAGTCATGCCTAGCTGGACAAGAAAATCACCTTCAGGCAGCCCAGCAGAGCAACATTTTATTTGTGTTTAAAGAAGGCAACGCTACGCTAAAGTGGGCAAATTCTAAAGAAGAAAAGGAGGTTTGAAAAAAACCTCTGCACTCTTTTAAGAGACTCCCTGGGAGAGCTTGGCATGCAAGCGCCTCCCATGGAAGCTGACAAGGTTCAGCAGTTTCTCTTTTGTGTGGGTGGATAGACAGTCGACAGGCAGAGTCAGGAAGTTTCAAGTCAGGGCTCTGGAATTAATTTATTCTTGCATCAAAGTCAGGAAGGCTGGTGCTTAGAAAGAAACACTTGCATAAAACCTGACAGAAGGCATCATCCCCCTCCTGAAACCACACAGGGGTTTTCAGTTCCTGTGAGCCTTAGCAATTCCTCTCCTCCTCTGACAGCCAAGGGTTGTCTCTCTGCCTTCTACAGTCATCCCTACTGGATCATTAGCAGGTGACCCATTGAGTAGAACAGTTTGAAGAGGACATGAATCTCTTCTCCAGATGGCCTTGAAGGGAGGATCCCCCAGCTACCAGATAGCTGTCCCCAAATCCAGAAGATAATGTTGCTGGCCCATGCTATCTCTCACCCTCTGCAAGGACAATCCCAGCTCGTATGCCTCAACTGCCCACACAAATTAGTGTGTGCACACACATGCACAAAAACATACATGCATGCATGCACGTGCTTACATATACCCTTGGGCACACACATGTACAAATCCCCTGCTGCAGCATACTTCCAGTAAGCACGGTCAAGGCAAAAACCAGAGAGCTCCTACCTTAAAAGGAATGAGAGATGGTTTATTCTAGAGACATTTTGAATGACCACAGCCTGAGAACACAGATTTAGGTTATCCCAAGTGACAGGTTCCAATGTGGAAACAGTCTCATGAAGTTTTATAGTTTCAGAGAAGAAACAAAGTCATGAATCAAGGCAAGTTTAAAATACATGGTGGGTACATCAGTGAGACAGTCACAGCAAGATGGGGGAGGCTCTTCTACAGGCCCAAGTGTCCCTCTGATAATATTCTTAGCTTTCAGGGTGGTGGAAGCCAGTGGGTCTGCTAAGCCAATAGGTTCCATGTGTTTTTATCTATTAGTCACAGGATGTTAGTTCCAATTTAGAGGTCTCTGCAGACACAGCTTCTCTTCAAGAGTTTTAATTCACAGCATCCACTCTTATACACCTCTATAGACATCTTATTCCACCGCCAGCCCCAAATTATGACATGGAGACTAATTATGAAAGCTCAGCCTTATCTTAAGCTTGTCCCACTAGCTCTTATAACTTAAATTAACCCATTTTTTTTTATTAACCTACCTTCTACTACATGGGTTTTGCCTCTCTCCCATTTTGTGTGTCTGACTCATTCCGTGTCTCAATGGCATCTAGATTCATCTCCTACTTCCTCTCTCTCTGACTAGAAGTCCTCCCTATACCTTTTGCCTAGCTATTGGCCATTCAACTCTTTATTAAACTAATTCCAGCAATATATCTTCACACAGTATACAAATATCCCACAACACACCTCAGTGCCAAAGTGGCATGCTTTTCTTGGGGCCAGCATAGCTCTGGGTCTCAGAAAACATGAACTTTCCTCTAATAAAAAGCCTGGTCTGAATCTGTTGGCCATAGGCCTGTGATCTCAGCTACTTTGGGAACTGAGACAAGAAGACTGCAAGTTCAAGACAGCCTGGACAGCTTAGTAATACCTTGTCTCAAAATTTGTAAAATAAAGTAAAAACAGTACTAGAGTTACAGTTTAGTGGTAGGGCACTTGCTTAGCATGCATGAGACCCTGAGTTCAGTCCCTAATACCATGAAAGAAAAGGGGAAAGAAGGAGAAAGGGAAAGCAACCTGTCTGTGATCGAGAGACCAGAGAGACCAAATGCATTGCTCTGCAAGCACAGACTGCTGGTCTAAAGAAGTGGCCACCTGAGAGTGGATTGGGGACACCAGAAAGCAAGGCAGGAGTGTGCAAGGTCCTGTGTTAGGGGACATGTTAGAACTGAAACCCAATCTGACAGGTGTTTAGACATGTAGAACACCGGGCTGCTCAGCAGAAGATGGGGATCCTATCTCAGTACAGTCTTTGCCACACCCCACCTCAGCCCATCAGGACTCTCATCTTGGTCTGCACACCAAAAAACACCTGAGAAGCATCAAACATACTGTTATGTGGGTCTCACCCCTGCCGTAGACTGAGTTCATTGTCCACTGTGCACCTGGAAATCAGGATTTTGATATTGTTGTTCTAGTGGTTATCTAGCGTTGAAATCCACCATTAAGTAAGGAGTGCGGCTGGGTCAGTGAGAATGCCAGAGTCCCTGCAGCAACTCCTAAATACCACTCCCCTGTGTGGGGCAGCAAAAATATAAAACAACGTGGCAGAATTTTCCCCGTGTAGCTCACAGTCTAGTGAAACACAGAAGTGTGTCAATAAGTCAGTCAATCAGGTGCTGTGGCTCATACCTGGATGCCTGGCACTAGCAAGGTTGAGGTTAGAGGACCACAGGTGTTCAAGGCCAGCCTGGGATACTTGGAGAGACTATATCTCAAAACAACAAAAACAAACATAGTCCCAGCTCAGCATGGCCCAGAAAACCCTTCCTGTGTAAGAATGAAGAGTGTGTCAAGGAAGGAAGGGTCCACTCTGCCCTGCTAGAAGAAAGGTGGACAAGGAGAGAATCTTGGCAGTGGTGATTGGGCTAATCAGAATTCTGACACATACCCCCTTCGTTACTAGAACATAAATGGAATTCTTATTCTGAATCATTAGGACCAGACCAGCCTCTTGTGGTAAAATGTGGTGATATTTTAATTATGCTGAAATGTGATTTTATTTGTGTGTTAGTAAATAAAGTTTGCCTGGAGATTAGAGGTCATTAGCAAGCCAGGGACAGAAGTCAGGTGGTGATAGCCCACACCCTTAATCCAAACACATGGCAGGCAGAGTCTCTGTGTGGTCAAGGACACAGCCAAGCGTGGTGACACAAACCTTTAATCCCGTACCAACCATAGAGAACTGGAGGTCTGTATAGACAGGCAGTGACAAGGAAGTCATGTGGTTGGGTTTAGAGCCAATGAAAAGGCAGAACAAAAAGGCAATAAAAAGACAAGTCAGACAGGAAGAAACTCTCTCTCAGGGGAAACGATGGTAGTTAGTGGTAAGCTAAAGACTCTTCGCTAGTGCTCTGATCTCTTGGGCTTTTAACTCTGTATTTAGCTCTGTGTTTCTTATTTAACAAGACTGTTTAGAAATTCATCTACAGTGAACAGAGTCAACAAGAGTAATAGAAAGAGTATGATGATGTTTCCTTAAAGGGTCCTGATGACAGATGAACCTGGATTCACACCCTAGCTCTGTACCTCTGTTCTCATGAGAGTTATATCTTTGGTTGCAAATTGAAGGCGCATCTAGTTTCCTTCGCAGAGCCCATGCAGTTCTGCCTGTGGTAAATAATCAATGGTGAAGGGTGTTATCTTTAAGACTCAAAATTCAATCTTTAAAAATAAACTGAACACAAAAAGAGACAGGATTATAGTGTCAGGTCTGCAGGTCATGTTGGACAAATAACCTGTAGGGGTTTTGTCCCTACGTTTGGTTGGTTCGTTTGCTCATTCGCCTCTGAAAGGATTCGGTAAAAATATGAAGCTCTCACACATTATTTCATTGAAAACATCTTTCTTCATCGTAGGTTTAAATAGTGATAAGAATTGGAAGTTTGCCGGGCGGTGGTGTCACACGCCTTTAATCCTGGCACTCGGGAGGCAGAGCCAGGCAGATCTCTGTGAGTTCGAGGCCAGCCTGGTCTACAGAGCTAGTCCAGGACAGGCTCCAAAGCTACAGTGAAACCCCATCTCGAAAAACCAAAAAAAAAAAAAATTGGAAGTTCTAGAGTGTTATAAACATGGACATTTAAAAATAAACTCTCATGTAACTCTTGTAACTGCCTGACAGAATCTAAATGCCATGCAAATTGACTATTGGCCTTTTTTTTTCCTTTTCTTTCTTTTTTTTTTTTTTTTTTTTTTACAAATATACCTGAACCAGCTCTTCAGTTTCAAATGAGAATTTTGCTTCTTCACCAACTCGGTTTCTGTTTCCCTCCATAGAATTTGGTTCCAGTGTATCATTTTTAAAACCAACACACTTTTGATGTAGTGTTTGGGAGGATCAACCAGAGCTTTGTGCATACCAGACACTCTTCCTTCTGAATCCCTTCTGTAGGACTCAATGTCTCATCATAAATTTAATCTGAAGTTATTTTGATGGTCATTGTATCATACATGTCTGTAAGGAAAACAAGGATATTGTATGCATGTAATTTTTAATATCTAAAAATGATTATGAAGAGATTCAAACTATTCTAAAAATATCTCTGTATTGAATTTTTGTAACAGTTATAATTTGAATATTATTGATCTAAAAAGTATTCATATGTTAAGAATTTCAGAGCTTAATTATTGTATAAAAGAAGTACAAAGGTTTTAGAAATCAGCTCTCAACAAAACTGTGTGTATGGGGGGTCCAGTTTGTTTATATATCTATGGATAATTATTTGAGTTGACCTCCAGTGGCATGTACATTGGCATGTAATATGCATCCCTTGATGTGTATTAATGTCTTGCTTTGGCCCTGTGTTTCCTTAATGGAGAAAGTGAAAAATGTGCTTAAAATCAAATTTCCCACCAGGAGAAATTTGGATATTGGGCACGACCATTTCCTATGAAACTAAAGACAACTGATATGTCAGCATGGAAGGACATGAGGCCTTCTGTGTGTTTTTTGTTTTATTCCGACAGTGAGAAATGTAGCCTTTCCCAGTGTGGCAGTATATTTCTGAAATTTCCAGGTGGGCAGTGTTTGCCTGTGTTTTTCTGGCAACAGTTGCTAATAGCCCTTTTGCTCAGTACCAGGTGGATCCAGATCTGACTTCTTTGAAGTGTTCTCATATTAAAGCTTTCTTTTGTTCAACTTTCTTCCCTTAGTCATTGCATAAGACTCCTTTCTGACTGGTTTTATTTTTAAACAGGAGGAATGGACTTTAAATCTATTGTGCTAGGCTTGGAATTTTTTCTTCAGTATGTTTATTAAGTAGAAGCTTTATGGTGGCTGACTTCAGAGAATTCAGCCCTTCTGGAGCATTAATTATTCTCCTTGTAGGTGAGGTGTTTTCCTACCATCTTACTCTTGAAACTCAATTACATAACAGTGCATGAAGCTCAGCAAACCTCAAATCCCCAAGGGTAGTTTAGCAGGTATAAAAGGAATATCATTAAAGCACTGGGTACTGGGTTAGTGATTGGAAGTAGATACAGTATTAGATCTACACACACACACACACACACACACACACACACACACACACACACACTATGCCCCCCCCAAAAAAGAGAGAGAAAAAAACTCATCAAAGAAGAAAGTAAAGGATGTGATGCCTCCCAGGCTTCTGGTCCTGACTCTTGAGGCATCCCTGCTGTGGAAGATCCGGGACCCATGCTCCCTGTAAGGAAGTCTTCTAGCTTAGTCCCCAAGATCCTCCCTTACCTATCACTGGTTTTTTGTTTTGTTTTGTTTTGTTTTCTTGGGCTAATGAGGAAGTTCTGAGGCAAAGTCTTTCAATCTTTCCAAGGACCAGGAGTGTTTTCTTCTCCTTAGAGCTGTGACTAGACTAATCCTCTATAAGCTAGGTGAGTCTCTTATTTATCAGCAATAATACTTTCTCTATTATGTGCTAGATGCAATGTACAACAGAGCTTGGCTGGACACAGCTATAAGGAGACAAGGGAGTTTGTGGTTTAATGAAGGATTTCAACCTTCACTTTAGAGAACACTGGCTTGTCTAGATCTGTAGCCCCACCTGTGTGGAATTGACTGTGTGTTGGAAGGTTTTGTCAAAGCTGTCATGGGTTGCTAACAGCTTCTAAATCAGGAAGGGATGGAAGAAAATCTGGCTTTGTTAGTTTGATTTTCTTGAAGTAACTTTTCAGAAAGTGAAGCTTGGCCCAAGCTGAATGTCTTTTCCTACAGAGGATGGGGTGAGCCCTACTCTGAATTCCTTCTTTGCCCTTGACTAAATCTAAGAAGAACTGAAAAATGCAAGAACAAATCTCAGTTGTGTTCTTCCTAGGAGAGAAAACAAGCAAAGGTACTTGGCATGAGAAGGCCATGCCTTCTCCCAAGACCAATATTTCATAGCACCACTGCAGCTAACAATTTGCTTAAGAAAGGTCTTGCATATTGCCTACTCAGGGACCTAGGTTCTGGAATTGCTAGTAGATGTTTAATATTACATATAGTTATTACATTATATTGGTAATTAGAAAATCATGGGCTTGGGAATCCCATAATCCTCTCTGGCGATAACATTTACTCTGTCTTCCTAAGATTAGAATAAGTAGAACTCCCAGGGTAGTATGTAAGTATAATACAGCACCTAAAATAGTGCTAGCCCATTACATGTGTCAATAAATATTAATGCCTCCCTTCCTCTTAAGTAGAGTGCAGTGCAGTTAGAGTTAAGATACAACACACCTGAACTAGTGATGAATTCTAGTGATCATAGAAGAGACCAAGAGAAACAAAGGGTAGATGTGCTGCATACAGCCATGTCTTATTGACTTAAATGTGTGGATTATCTATCATTGGCTACTTATTGAGCAGACAGTCAATGAAAAATACAATGATGGAGGTGAGAGTACAGGGCAGTCAGGGTCGGACGATAGTGGGAATGTAAGAGATTAATACACCTGGGCACCATGGCACGTGTCCACAACACTTAGAAGGCTGAAGCTAGAGGACTGCCATGTGATAGAAGCTAGTCTAGACCACATTGCAATTTCTAAGCCAGACTGGTCTATACAGTGAGGCCCTGCCTAAGAAATATATAAACAAAAAAGATCTTAACACAAAACACAGGGTCCCTTTGAGTTCAGGAAGTAAGAAAAGACATGCAAACAACTTGTTGTTGCTTGTGTATATGCTTAAGGTGGAGGGCACAGTGAATCCTATAAAGGAAACCATACTTTATCAGGTAGCAGCCTACCAAGCTCCCCTGTGCCTTTTGATATCTCCTGAGATTCTGGGTTGTCTGTGTTTGAATCCTGGCTCTAATCAGCAGCGTCATCTTGAGTGGTACTTCTCTTCAAGGTGTCTGCCTACATGAAAAAAAAAGGAATAATCATCTCTTGCTTCAAAAAAATTTTAAATTATGTATATGGAAGATCCTAATTCAGCCAATGATTGGAGTTGCCAAATTCCTCATCACTCACTATTCCAAGGAAACAGAAAATCACAATTAGGGGGTGGGATATGTGCAAATTCCAGGTCCATTTTACTCTTGGCTATCAAGTTCAGTTAAAAAACAAAACCTTAAGGAAAGAGACTACATGGTAATGAGCAGTGAACAGTAAGGACTGTTTCTTCATTTTGATCATCCATGCTATTGTATGAGTCAGCGCTTGGCTTGGCCACATGTCCTAGTGAGGTTAAGCAGGCTCGTGTTTCTCTTCCTTCTTAGATGGCTAAATAAAGCAGCTTCTTTTCTATTTAATTCCAGTGACAAAATGTTCCCGGCTTTCGGGTTTGGTGCCAGGATACCCCCAGAGTACACGGTGAGTGAGCAGAGGTAGGATCTTGTACCGCGCTGTGGCATTTCATCTCGGCAATCTTGCTCATGCTTGCTATGTAACTACGGTGGCCCAAGAGTGCAAGATGCTTGTTAGAGCCTGCCTTTGGCAAAAACAAATGAACGAAAAAACAAGTTCTTGGTGTTCTGGGTATGTATTTAAGGGTCTTTGGTTTAACTCACTGTCAATATGGTGAGAGACTGAGAATACAGACCAAACCATTGCATTCCAGGGGTTCAAACTGTCCTTCCAGAGCTCC
>CABHPP010116307.1:0-12823 GCA_902168425.1 Peromyscus attwateri
ATCTCACTGCTTGTTGGTTCTCTATTCTGCCTTGCCATTAAACAAAAATGCTCAGACCAGGGATTTTGTACAGTGCTTGGGCTTAATAATCAATTCTGGTGTCTGGAAGGAATAAACAATCTTTTCCAGGGGAAACCACCTGTCCTGCTTCGCCTCCGTTACCCTCCATCCCTTTGGGATATTTGCAGTGGGATTAATAAAATTAATTTCACACAGACCTTTAAGTTCCTCCTTGGAATCAGGCCTGCCATTTGGATAGAATGTTCCCAAATTTGAGTAGGATTTGAGAAGATGATGTTTCTACACAGGCCATTTAAGCAGAATTTTTTTTTTGGACAAAAAGGAAGCATTTGCGTGTGTGTGTGTGTGTGTGTGTGTGTGTGTGTGTGTGTGTGTGTGTGTGTCTAAGATTGTCTTTAGTCAAGAACTGTGCAAGATCGGAGACATTGAAGACTCACTCATGAGATTCTCATAGGTCCTCCTTCCTTGAGGTAAAACTCTATTAGTGCCATAACAAAAGAGGAGCTGTGGAGGAAATCTTAGCATCTCCTAGCCCAGCTGAGCATTAGAAGCGGGTGGGGAGACAAAGAGACAGATCTGAGAGGTTGAGTCTCACCCTACAAGAGCCATGAGGTCCCAGGCCTTGGGGATTATGTTGTGATAACAAGACAGAACAGTCCCATCCTAAGTAAAGAGAAACAGGACGGTCACTTAGATAAGTCAGGTCCAAACTTCACCTTGGTCCACATTGCCAACAGCCAGGTGCAGAGGTTGCGAATGGTAATGCTCCCACAGCCAGGCAGATAATGTGTGAAGCGGGCCAGTTAGGACAGCTAGGGTGAGGGGAATATATCAAACCAGAGCCTTCCTGGCTCACTCACTGAAAGGGGCAGGCATTATTCAGAGTCAGTGGACTGGTGCCAAGGCTTCTAACTTTTAAAGGGAGAAGGGGGGAAATGGGAAATTTAGGTGCAAACGTCTTCATTTGAAAAGTCTGGGCAAGACCAAGTAAAAATCATGGGCGTTGACCTACTCGTCCTTCGGCAACTTTTAAGCCTCCATATAAACTGGGTGCTCTCCCTGCAGGTGGCCTCTCAGATGCCCATTGGGAATTCCTGAGATGTCCCTGCCCTTCTCAGGTAGAGCTTCTCATCACACCTCAAGGAGAACAGGCTTTGCTGCTCCAGGTCACCTCCTTTTGTGTGCTACAGTCCTCTTAACCGGGTCCCTAGCCAAACCCTGGAGGCAGTGGCTTCCTGGGAAACTGTCATTTCTAAAGACTGAAATGGTCGCTGGTGCTGGAGCACTGGAAAGTGGAAAGAGAAACGGAGGCATGAAAGTGGCAGCTCAGTTTCTTGTTATTTTCCAGCAAACACTGGAGTGTTTGTTGATTGAGCACTCAAAGGCTCAGACCGGGTGGCATGCCTACTGGCTGGTGTCCTGTGCTGACTGTCATCTTTTCTTCTCTTACTCTCTGTCCAGAGACCCCAGGGGATGGACAGGGTCAGGTGGTAGAGGTCTTTGGCAGCTTGGCCAGGCTTAATTGTTTATTTGAGAGTGGATGAACCTGGGCCAAGGTAAGACAGACTCCTTAAAACGGAAATCCAGACTGTCCCACCCCTTACTGCCGTCAGTGTCTTCCTCCACCTCCGACTGTCCAATGCACTGAAACGGTGTATCTGAGCAGCTAGGGATGGGAGCAGGGACCGACCCCCAGACTTCTGATAGTGATGGGTAGGAATGAAACTATGAGACTATGGGTAGGAAGGGACAAAAGCTACCGGTTTGAAGAAGCCGCCACTTCAGTTAGTGGGTAATCAGGAAGGACTCGGGGATGAAGTGACATTTGAGACGTGACAGGGGCTTGGTTTGGGTGTGTGGGAAGTTCATTCCCTAGAGAGCTTGCAGAGTTAGCAAAAGCAAGGAGAAACCATGGTAAGGCCTACGTGGGGATGGCGTCACTGGAGTTCTGTGGGGAGATGGAGAAGGGCTTCCGGTTTTCCCTGGCGGATGTTGGCAAGCCACTGAGGCCGGGGGGGGGGGGGTGCTGATGGATGGCAGAGCTGGGCTGGACTGGGAACTGTGTGCAAACTGGGCTGGGAGTCAGGAGAGAGGAAGTGAGACACCGTCAGTTGGTGACTGTCACACTTGGGTGAAATGTGCAGAGGCATGTGAGACAGAAGTGTGGTGGGGTCAGGAGCATGGGTGTGCTAGCTGTCCCTGCTTGTCACACAGGTCCCCGCTGACCCAGTGCCTTCTCCCCTTCTGGTTGGGCCTTCTTTCATCAGGTGTTTACACTCAGCAGCCGGCCCAAGCCTTTCCCGCGAAGGTCACCGGGCCACCCTGTGGCCACTTCCTGTGGTCACCTTAGCTCTCACCTCCCTGGCTGGCCAAGAGAACTCAGATTCTCCTCTTTGCCAGTGATGAACGCCTGTGCACTCCTCAGCCCCCAGACCTACCCACTATTTTCTGGTTTCCCCGTCACCACTCTGGTCACCCCTCCTCTCTGGTCTTGTCTCCTTTGGAGTCCTTGGGCCCCTCCTTCTGCCTTGTAGCAGTTTTAAATGCTATCTACGCACTTGTGTGTGGTTATTATATCTGCCCGACATCCCAGGAGTTGAGAGACTGAAGCAGGAGGCTTGTGAGTTGGAGCAAGCTATGTAGCAAGACTCTAGCCCCAAAAACATTAAAAATAAAAATTTGAAAACCATTTACGTGTTTGTGACATGAATATCCTGTGAGACCTGGCCTTCCCTGACTCAGACTTCTGGATCCTCTTTCTACTTGGCTCTCACGGTGGACGACTGACATGACTCAGGTCTTATCTACTTCTACTTAGGGCCTCTGCCTTGGGTGGTCCTCAGCCCCTAGTGCTCTTCTCCAGTGGTCCCACGGCTGGCGCTTTCACTGCTTTGAGGTCTTCATCCTGTTTTGTCATAGTGTCTAAAACCAGGCCACTTACACCGCCTGTAGGCCCTCTCTGCCATGGCTTCATTAATAACATCACACGCATTGTATGTATTCACACGCTTGGTCGCCTCCACTCAGATACAGGCTTCATGATACAAGGTGTCATCTTGCTTTGCTCTATTGCCAGCATCCCTGGTGCCCACAGTCATGGGAGGGGCTAGGACCTTCCCATGTCTGTTGAGTGAATGAGGAAGGCATGGATAAGGAACCATACTTTGTGTTCTTCCTATCTGGGGAGCAAAGGTGCATGGAAGGCCATTGAAGGAGCTGCTGGTGTGGATGCCTGGAGGACACAAGGACAAGACTCCTAAGGACAGGTCAAGGAGGAGCAGTTTGAAAGTGGTGTGAAGTCAAGGATATGTTGAGTTTGGGTGACTTGGGGACGTCCTTTGAGAGTGTCTACTTGGGTTTTGGAAATGAAGGGCAGAAGAGATGTTGGGGCTAGAGTAGATGTGACTGTCCACATGGAGGTGTAAAGGAAGAGGGGGGAGGGGGGAGGAAGAGCCATGGGGAGATAGCAAGCCCACCAAGACCAACTTTGGTGGGCACATGTTCATTTAGAGAAGAGATGTTTGTAGGGACCTTTTGAGAGTGAGGGATTAAACAAGAGGGTCATGGGGACTTAAGGACTGGCAGCTTCAAGGTTCAACTTGCAGAATCGAGTGTCTGAGCTGAGATGGCCCAGCTGGTGAAGGTATTTGCTGTCAGATCTGCTGGTCAGAACCCACACGGTACAAGGACAGAAACACCACCTACGAGTTGTCCTCTGACCTCCATGTGCCCAATGTGGCAAGCCCCCTCCCACCTCTGAAAAGAAATACTTAAAACAAAGAAACGAACAGGGTGTCTGGCCTAAGGTCACAGGGATCCGGGGGTTCCTGGACCCCCACTCGAGTGTGACCATTGCTCTCTTCCTGTTGCCAGCCCCAGCTATTTCTCAACGATGAGGCTCTCCACCTCCAAAGCTAATATTTGTCTCCTCTTGATCTAGCATCGAGTGTGTTACTTTTTAACTGGAGCCCGGGGTTCAAAGGCCTGGCTGTTCAAACACTCAATCTATGGAGATGTCATGTACCCCCTCCTTTCCCAACCTCGCTGATGAACCAGCAAGGAATGTCTAAGTAAAGAGAGTTTGTAGAAAAGGGCAGAGGGCCAACGAGAGACTGCAGCCCCGCAGGGGGGTCTGCAGGAGGAAGAGCCCAGGGCAGAGGCCTTCGACCTGAGAGGAGAGCTCAGTGACAGGCATATCCCCAGCTCAGGCTTTCTGAAGTACTTATTAAATACAAGTTAATAGCGAAAATGAGTTATCAAGCAGAAATGCTTCTACAAATACACCGCTGGGGTGCCCCCACCAAGCATTCCCCAGAGTGGCAGTTCCCCCTTTCCATCTCTAGTCCCCTTGACTCATTGCTCTGTCGCTCAAAGGGGTGTTTACATGATCCCTGGGAGGCCCTGGCTTCATGCTGGAGGCCAGGGTGATGGGAGGGAGGACTACTCTGGGACAACGTCTTTTCGGTTGTGTAGACATTTCATATATACAATGGATCTAGTGGCTGAAATAGACCCCTTACCGTCAAAACTCTTTTCTACTTAGTTTCCTGGTAACTAAAAGGTGCAACTTTGATTTTTTTTTAAAATTATGTTTTACTTAAGTATCATCTTTAGTAGTTGTTAAAAAACTACTTCTGTGTCTAGTTTATTGGTCACTTCCATCTTAGCATACGTGAGTTTATTGGCTCTTTCCATGGAACGTTTGGTGGAGGAGCTGGAAGTCGGGTAGTAGAGCTGGTAGTTGAGTGGTGGCCTCTTCCCCAGTTACCCGGATATCCAGTTCCACTTGGCAAGTTTATTTCCTTATATGTAAATTGGTGCTCACATTACCATTGGGCTGATATGGAGATCTGTGAAATGCAACAGAATCTTAAGGGAGTAAAATAAAGACACCAGAGGTTTTGCGAATGGCTGCAAGGCCACTGTTTGCAGGAGAAACTGTCCCTGCAAGGTTGTCTCCAGACTCCTCTGCACAGATACAGCTATGGTCTTGCCTCTGGCTGGGGGATCTGGGCAGAGGTTTGCTGTCATCCTGCACAATCTTCCCCAGACTCGTCACCCCGCCTTTGCTCGCAGGCTGTACGGTACCCTGTCCCAAAGGACTGTGAAGCTATGGAGGGAGAGTGCCCGAGTTCCTGAACGACTGTGCTCAAACCTGCAAAGGATTGTGGGAAATAAACCTTTGCCAAGCCACTTGGGACTTGGGGATTGCTTGCTACAGTGTTAATCTGCCCCAGTGAACTCATCTCTTCTTACCCAAGCATCTTCCAGGGAGGGTAAAAAGTGAATTATGATCCAGAAATCTAGAGAACAAGCCACACTATCCTCTATGAGGCTTGGGAGCTCCCACTGCAAGGTGACTCAAGATTTTAACCTGAAGGCCAAGACCATTGTAAAGCTCCCAAACCTATAAGGTGACTGCATATTCTGAAGGTGGTGACTGACCCACTCCATGTGAAATGCGGCTACTATTTGTATATTAAATTGACCCCCCCCCCGATTCATGATACTATGTGGACTTCTAATCAAAACAATTTTTTTTTTTTTGGAAACAGGTTCTTGTGGAGCCCACGTGTGTTGAATTTGACATGTAGTTGAGAAGGACCTTGAACTTTGTTCTCCCTGGGATTACAGGCATGCAATGTCATACTGTTTTACAGTTATGGGGACCAAACCTTGGACCTTGTGCCTACCAGGCAAGCACTCTGCCAACTGAACTACATTCTTAGTCCTGGCTTCCTAAGTTTTACTAGGTTAAGGAATCACAGGTATACTAACCAGAAAAAAAATGATTGGAATAAATTACATGGTTCTGCATGAAATTCTAGATACATGGGTAATGCTACTATGTAATGGAAATTTCCGAAAGATTTTGAGATGTGGAGGTGGGGACTGGCTTGGAGGAGGCATGGAGTGTTCTGGAATATTGTCCAAGTCAGGGCTGGAGAAATGGCTCAGTTGGTAAGGTACTTGCCTTGCAGGCAGGAGGACATGGGTTCCATGCCCAGAAGCTATGAAAACAAATGAGGAAGCAGGCTGCTCTCGGGATGGAAGGCCAGCTGCTCCAGCCTACTTGGTGAGTTCTAGGCCAGTCTTAAAAAAAAAAAAAAAAAAAAGGAAAGAAAGAAAAAAGGGTAGGCATCTTCTGACCTCCACACACACCCATAATCACAGTGTGTGCGTATAAACACACATAAAGAAATTGCCTAAATGCATCTTTGATCTCGGATTTGCTTGAAGAGCCTGCTGGAGTGTCCCCAAGGGCTGTTCTAGGCAGCCATTCAGGGTCCCCTCATACCACACAGGCTTCTCTTCCTGCCCTTGAGTGCTTAGCATGGCGCTATTACTCTGTCACCCGACACCTCAGGTGATCTGATCTGTAAGGTGAGCCCTTTCTTCAGAGAGAACAAAGAGTTTCTACCAGCCTCCGAGCCTAGAGCCTACAGAATGGCCTAGAACATTCCACCAACTCCTGCGCCACACTGCCCGCTCGACAGCTCTAACAGGAGGCCGTACTGTCAAGTTGCCGATCTCCCAGGGCTGAGGCCAGCACACCTGAGGCCGGTTGTCTTCAGCAGGGTCTGGGCATTCTCCACCCACCTTATCACCAGAGCACTCTTCCTGCTCTGGGATTTGCAGCCAGTGAGAAGGCAGCCTGAGTCAGCTTGGGCTGTGAGGGAGAAAAGGAGGGCGGTACATCAGCAGCACAGGGCACAAGCTGAAGAAAGGGTGGCATCTGGGCAGCCATTACAGAGGTGCTACGATGGAAGGCGTCGGCTTGAAGCAGCGACTCCTCTCCCCAGCGCTGGGCCCAAGCAGACGGCAACAGGAAATCAGTTTTCTCAATCTCCTCAGGCCCTAGTGTGCAATTTTGGTTCTGGAATCTGCCCATGGAATCAGCACCAGGTCTCAACTCAGGCTTGACCTTCTCCTACCCAGGTCAAATGTCGGAACACAACCCACAGCCTCCCCCTCTGGAAGGCGTGCTGAGAACCAGGCTTGGAGGTGAGTACCAAAGGGATGAGAGGTGGCGATTGTTTGAGGTGGCTCCTCGGTCAACCCTGGGAATACCTCTGCTCACCGCTAATGTCAGGGGTCATAAAATTCTGGAAACGTCAACATCACTTGGATCCGACAGCAGGTTAAGGGTTAATCGACCTAACCACTACACAGTAGTTGCAGTTGTTTCTCTGTATTTACAGTGGTTTTTCCCACCTGTACTTGTGTCTCCTCCCAAGCCTGGGTGAGGCGACAGGAGTTCTGGGTGCTGGGGACGACGTCACAGCAAGCTTATGGAACTACAGCAAGGGCTGTCGACTCCGAGTCCTGCTCGGATGTCACAGGCTGGCAGTCTCTGAGGGGCGGGGGTGAGCACATTGCGAGGGCAGTACCATGAAAAAGGACAAGGCTTCCTCCACCCCCAGTAACAGAGAGACTGAATTTTAATGGGAAACTGACACACACGTCTGGATACCCAGAACACCTTTCTGAGAACCACCATGGCTTGGTTGCTAATGTCGTTCACTCTCCCAAAGCCCAGGCCACCCTGGGAAGCAGCCGTGACGTCAGTCGCCTTTGCAGAGATGGAGGAATAGGATCACGAGTGTTGTATAAAGTTGGCAATTCTTAGGTTTAATTAAAGACAAAACCTAGCATATGGATGAGGGCAAATGAACCTCTTATTATGTTTACCTCATGTGTTCAGGGCAGAGTTCATCCCTAAGGTGGGGTTCTTAGTGGAGGGTAAGGAGATGCTCACACCTTAAATCTGCAGTCATTCAAACCTTTGACACAATTAAAATGGCAGATTCTTGAAGAAGCATTAAATCAGACAACCCATAATACTTATGTAGGAAATGTTCCAGCTTTCATAATTCTTTATTAAATATTTGACAAGTTGCATCACCGCTTTACAACAACTTCACTTTGTCACATTTTTTTTTCTCCATTTGCTGTCAGGAAAACAAGCTACAGTATCTCTTTAGATCTCTCAAGAAGAAAGAAAAGGATTTGACTGTGAAACTTGGCGTGTGTACCAGACTCAAGCTAGGTTCCAGCTTCCCAGACTGGGAAAGCGAGCATCAGCCATTAAGCTGTCTTAGAAAAAACGTCAAGGTAGTTTGGTTTTGACCATTGTATCAAATAGCACTCAGCTTTGTTAGGGGGTAGGGTTAGAATAAAAAGTTAAGAAACATTGAGAACTCATTTGGAATGCTTGAAACTCTTTTTACCTTCAAAGTCACTTTTTAAAAAAAAGTTTCATTTGATAACAGATCCCGAATCAAGAAATGACAGTAAGCTAATACCTTTCTAGGGTTCTCAGGCGCTGAGAGTCAGAGTTCTCAGGGCATGACTTGGAGAAAACTGTAGACGGGACTAAGTTCTCATTCCCTTTTGAATCCAGATTACTCCTAAGGTGTAAAAATGCTATACAAATATATACAAATATATTTGGACAGCATACATACATATATATGTATATATGTTACATCTGGGGTAGCCAAAGGAAGAACAGGGTCACAGAGTCAACACGAAGAACACTGTGACAAGGGAGGTAAAAATCAGTCTGAGTATGAGGTGCAGACTGGCTTACACAAGAACAGACATCTGTCAACACAGGCCATGGTCACAGCAAAGGCTGTCAATACACCGAGACACAGTGGAGGGAATGCAGGACATCAGAGGTCACGCTCCAACAGATGCCCTTAGATTTCTACTGCCGCTCCTTACAAATACAAAACCAGTAAAGAGACATGTTGCTTCAAACACGTACTTGGAGCGTTAACATTTCCAATAAAAGAAAGATGCTGAATGAGAAGTTTTCTTGGAAAATTTCCTACCAAACAGAAAGCTACCCCTTTTCCTAGAGAACCCTAGACAGGCTCATGTCCTAATGCTACAGCTTTTTCTCTGACACACTGAAAACACTCTGGGATGGAGTGCATACACAGATGTATATACACTGTTCATTAAGGCTTATAGAAATTAAAAAAGTGGTCCAATGTATATCACATTTCTACCCAGTTTTAAAATCTAAGGTACAAAGTGGAGTTTTTTTTTTTTTTAAACATATCCTAGTCCTGAAATTGGCAGTTTTGACATGACTTAGGATATACCCCAATGCATGAATGAAAAGAGGTAGCATGTGGTCTTCTGGGAGCCAGACAGGGAGAAAGGCAGGCAGTGACCCTGCACAGTAGCACCCCTACTGGCCAGGAAGTGAATGACAACAGATAGCATCTCCCTTCTGTTACTGAGATGAGAGCCGCAGACAGAAAAATAGCTAATCCAGTGGGGACGAGCCGGGCAGCGGATGAACCCAGGCTTTCTTTGTAGACTTCCAAATTTCAGAGGTGAGATGCGAGACTCTCAGGAAAATAGAGAACACATTAAAAGCTGCTGTATTCGAGCCTGGCTCTCAGAACAAACTGGAATCTGGTGAAACCAAGAGCAACAGATCATGTGAGATGCACAAGTGGTTACATTTTTTTTGCAACCCACTTCCATGAGTCTGCCGCTGAGCCTTTATGGGGGTAAAGATGCGTGTCAAGTCGCTTTGTATCATTTTTGCCCTGAATGTCAGGATTCTCTGCTGCCTCCTGCTTAAGGTCCTCAGAAACAGAATTCTTTATCTTATCCACACCCCTCCCCGCCCCCCGGCAATGGGGATCAAATCTACGGCTAAGTACATGCTAGGCAAACACCCTGTCACTAAGCTCCATCGGCCCTGGAAACAAGAATAAAGTACACATCTCTGGTTCTTGTGGTCTGCCAGAGGACCGGCCACAGAAAAGTAGAGACTGGCGTTACAGACAGACAAGGATAGCACACCAAAGACACCGAGGATGGACCAATGCCTACCACCTGTTTTGGAGTCAGTAGGCGAATCCAGGCTTACCACGCACTAAAAGGAGCTGGGAGAGAAACACAAGACAGCCACCTGATGCTCCAAGTCCTTCCACAGGGAAGCAGAATCCTGGAACCCCTCTGCAGCCTCAAGGTGAATGATCCCCAACTACTGGCTACAGCAGTGGGGCCCCAAGAATGACCCGCCTCTTGTCCCCCAGGGACGGCATACTCTCCATTGCCATTTACAATTATCGTACAAAGATGACCAGGCCTGGGCATCAAGATCTGGGGACGAGACATCAGGCATTTCAGGTAACGAGTGATACTTCACAAACCGGATGAACAGGGAACCATACTTTTACTTTTTAATAAGCCAATGCTCCAGTTCAGTAACAACTGTTAAAATCTGAATTACGGACCAATGAATTGGTGTTACAATGACTGGCCTTTCAAGTACTCTCAGGAGTGTATTTCAATAGGCCTTTCCAGCTCTTGGCTTAGCAAGGATCAGAATTAAGTCTTTTTTTTCATATTTTTAATTAAAAAAATGTCTGGGTCAGGTCAAAGGACAACTTGCAGACATCAGTTCTCTCCTTCCATCAGGTGGGTCCCAGGGATTGAACTCAGGTTCCTGTGAGGCTTGGTGACAAGCACCCCGACTCACTGAGCCATCTTGCTGGCCCTTTTTGCATTTTTTAAGGACTTGACTACTTTGTACTTAAGTGAATAATGTGGTTCCATCTAGAGCCTACAGAATTACAGAACCCCAGTTATTAGAACAGATTTTGGTTTCTTCTTCAATCAAAATACACTGCTCAGCTCAGGCTTTGGCACACTTTGTAACGGAGAGATGGTTCTGGACATGGCAGGTTATAAAAAACAGATACCCCCACCCCCCATCCCCAATATCTGTTAACTACGGGAGAAAAAAAAAATCTCACCAGAAGGCAAGGATAGAATAGAGTGTTAGCTGTTTTTGTAATTACTCGATATGGAAAGAAGCCAAAGCTCAGCCTGGTGGGATTCAACCCTCTGGGGCTTCACCCACCAAGGATGCCCATGGCTCCTTCATGGCACCCACAGCTGCGTAAACATGAGCAATTTCTTATACCAAAGGTCCTTCCTTACATAGCAGAGACCACACTCTTTTTGTTATTTCACAACTGGCAAGAGATCAAAACACCCCACGTCCCCTAACTTCCCAGAACGGGGTCTAGGACAACACAAGTCACAGGGACAGCAGGGGGGTGCTTAACTCCCACACTGCCTCAGGCATCTTCTCAGAACACAACAGAATTCTGCAACGGAGACTTACAAACTGCAGACACCCACATTCTTTCACCCTTGCCAAGCAGGCAGCTCGAGCTCAGTGGGTCCCACTGGGTCTTCTAACTCACTTTTAAACTAGCACACAATAGACATGACTTGGGGGGTGGGGGCAGTACACAGTATCGAAGCATGCAAAGTAGGTCATTATGCCACACCACTTGGCTAAGTGTAGAGTAAGTAAATCCTTGTGGTCGAGTAGCAATTACAAAATGGCTGGAGAAGATCGGTGTGGAGGCTCAGCATTACAACTGTGTTCACGAGCAGCCTAATTCACACAATTGATAAGACAGATGTGTGCAGGGAGAAAGAAACAATCACATGGTTTATGAGGGAAGGAAAAAAAATAAAAACACAAAAAACAAACCAACAACCAGATAAGACCTGCATAAAGTGCCTTTGGAATTGCCAGAGTTACAGCAAGAATGGGTTATTAAGCTACTGTGTAGCCAAAGGAGACAGAAGACCACTGACTCTGGCTTCCTCAGCTTCGAATCAAGCAATGCCATTGGAAATGTCTCTACAAACACCAAAGCGAAAAACAGCTGTGCAGCCACAGGAAAGGTGAAGGGCTTCCGATGCGAAAGGACAGTCCGACCCTGTCTTCAATGTGTGATGGCACACGGCGACACTTCTAAGGGACAGTGGTGTCATCCCTTTCAAGTTAACACAAAGATATCAATCATGCTATGTTACAATTCTTCCAGTCTGTACCTGGTATCTAAATTTGTACAAAAAAAAAAAAAGGGTAATATCCAGTTTATTTCCATTCTGAGCATGGAAAAAAATTGTTATGCTTAAGGTTCTATTTGAAATTCTTTCCAAGCATTGGTCTGTGTAGAAGGCTTCTGGAGAAAAGCAGTTTTCCAATGCTAATACAGTAGAGAGTGAGAGCGTCAAAGTACTTCAAAAATAAAAATGTCACTGACATTAAGCTTGATATGAAATTCAAATACAAAAAAAAAATATGCTCACTTTTCCAAGTACATGAGACATCTTTAATCGTAATGAAATAAAATCTGAAAATCAGTCTAAATCATTTTAAAAAGTAAACATGAGTTGTAATACTATACCTGTAGCGTGATTAATTCCATTCATTGTCATTAGAAAGTATGCAAAATATTTATTAAGGGCTTTGCCTGCAGAGGCACAACATAAATAGAACAACAGGTCCTCCTGAAATGTAATCAGTGTACACGTCAACCAGTTGAGACTCGGTGGTGACAGGGGGTGGTACTTGAGCTGGGGCTGCGTGCCCTGGCGGAACTTGGGCACGGGCCTGGACAAGCTGGCCTCCAGAGCCAGGCCAGGCAACGGCTTCTGCCACCGGCTCTGCAAAAGTCTGCTAGGCAAATGCAAAAAGTGCACGCAGAACTTGCTGGAAGGGCAGCGGCCCCCGGCGCCGGAGGCCTTAATCCACCCCTTCAAAGCCTTGAGCATTCTCCACAGCCATGAGAAGTTTCTCCCGCAAATCTTCAAAGGTTTCGTACGGAGGTAAATCAAGGCGATTAAAGCTGCCAAAGGAATGGAGAGTGGTGGTGAGTGGCCGCCATCCTCCTTGCCACAACAGCACTTTCTTGATTTGGCTAATGGGCACTGGCTGTGTGAGCAAGGGAATTATTAAAAA
>CABHPP010116309.1:0-14916 GCA_902168425.1 Peromyscus attwateri
ATGTGTACAGAGAGGGAGAGAAAGAGAAAGAGAGGACTGGGGAATATGGCGCCGGCTTTTAAAGGCGGGGCGTGCACAGGCCGACGTAGATGACATAGCCACACTGCGCGCTTGCGTGGCCACGTGACGTCACGGAACCTGGTCACCCGAGACACCTTGACCCAGAAATGGCTATCTTGACCTGGAACTGGCTAAGTGGAAGTGTCCGCCGCATATGCAAACACACCCAACCTTGGGGCATGTTGTGAACCCTTCAAGCACAGCCTCTTAATCGAGAGGAATGGCTGCTTTGTCCAGACACTTCAATTGGAGTAGTGCGCTCTCTCTCTTTGCCACTCTGAACTCATTTTTTTTGAAGATTTATTTATTTATTATGTATACAGTGTTCTGTCTGCATGTTGTTGTAACCAAAGTCCCTCGAAGACTACTAGGAGACCAAACTGATGCAAAAACAAAGAGTCTTTTTATTGTTACAGGTTAACTCGGGCCTCTCCGTCCGTCTGATGCAGCAGCAGAGCAGGAGAGACCCCAGTAGCAATGGGACAGGGCTTTTATAGGGAGAAAAGCAAGAGGGGATGTCTTGGGGTCTACAGACTACATAGAAACAGACTCAGGATTGGTTTATGTGAGTGGCAACCATGTTAGTAACTTTTAATTGGCTAGGGTTGTGAGACCAAAATGAGCCATCTTAGAGATAAGACCAAAATGCTTTCACCCAAAAGCTAAGGCCTAAGGTTTCTCCTTCTAGGAATAGGCCATTAGTTACTGAAACAAGTCAGTCCAGATTCCAGAAACCAGGAAGTGTAAAAGTATAGGGTCAAGGACTGCCGGACTGTGGAATGTCCACTCCCTGGCCCCCTAGGTAACTGTTTAACATAGAATGTCCCAACCCTAGTCCCCATAGTGACTGTGTAATGAGAAATGGTGGCGGGCAACCACTCCCTTAGAAGTAAGATTAAGCCATGATTTCTAGAATGCCCCTAGAAGCGAGCCAATCAGAATTGTACCTGTACTAGCATGTAACCTTGTGATTTTTCCCTTTAAAAACTGAGCTTGCAGACAGGCGGGCACTTCCTCCAGCCTCCACTGCGTTGGATGTATTGGACGAAGTCCCTGCCTAGGCTTGTATTGCTTTTGGATATCCACAATTAAACCTTGCTTTTGCATTCCAGCATGCTCGTCTTTGGTGGTCTCTCTGGGGGTCATGATCTGGGCACAACACTATCTCAAGAATGAAGGTACTGTGGGGGATCCAAAACAGCTTAACCACACAGCTGCCATGACAGGCCTAGAGGCCCAGGCACAGCTTCTGTGACAGGCTTACTGGCAGGCAACAACCAGACCCAGATAAAGCCATAAGCTGACCCTACCCAGGGGTCCACCTAGGGATGGGGAAGTACCTAACATCCCAAACATTCCAACCATTAGATAAGATGGCCAGATGTCCCTGAGTCTAGCACACACCTGTTTTTGTTTTATAGATACCCCTAGATAATTGACAGCCAGTCAGGGTCCCAAACCCTGGAAATCCCCTCACCTCAACCTCCGCTATGATAAAAACTCTACCCCGCCTGGGCTCAGGGCTCCCTGCTCTCACTGCTGTGTCGAACGGAGAGCAAGCTTGGAGCTTGAAGAGAATAAAGGCTCTTTGCTTTTACATTCGAGATTCAGTCTCCGTGGTGGTCTTTTGGGGGTCCCCTCGACCTGGGAATACCAGCAGGCTGAGGCCAGGCATGCAACACAAAGGCAAAGATGCGACCCTCAAGGAAAGCTTGCAGGCTCTTCTATACACAGCTAAAGGAATTTCAAAAGAAGTGAGACCATTCTACCCAGGAAGTGGCAAGTATATTAGTAGGTTTCTAATTGGTTAGGGCTAATGGGGGTGGGCTAAGGTTATAGCTTTTCCATTCTTGGGCAAGTCTGGACAAGTCCCAGACTATGTCCTTATTTGGTTATTACCTGCGGGGCGGGGGAGGTTGACCCAGGCTACTTGCAGTTCCCCTCATTTCAGGAATGAGGCCTAGTCCCTAACCGAGTTATTAGGAGTCTGTCATGGTATTTGCCTGGCCTTCTCTGGTTTCTCTGTGTAGCCTTGGCTATCCCTGGACTTGTTATGTAGACCAGGCTGGCCTCAAGCTCACTGAGATCTGCCTGCCTCTGCCTCCTGGGTGCTGGGCGCCAACGGGCCCAGTCTATGTTTGCTAAGCCGACTTCTAAAGCTTTCAGAGATGCCGTCTGCCTACACATCTTGTTCTGACCCCATCCAGGCTCCCTCCACTGTCCTGTAACACAGTTGTCCGCCAAACTGCTCTTCTTGGGGGGCAGGGTTTCAGGGTGACCCAAGTAATTCCCAATTCATTTCCCTTATGCAGTGAAACACTTCCAAAGGGCACACAGTCGGCTCAGAGATAAATTTAGCCCCTTGATAGCTAAATGTGATCTTTACATCAATGTGTTGTTTTGTTTAATTGTGCTTGTAGCTGTGGATTGCAGGTAAGCAAGTTGTCTTTTTGTTTCATAAGACCTCTGACCACTGTTAAGATTATAGAACATATCTATATGACGGCGGTGGTGGCTCACGCCTTTAATCCCAGCACTCGGGAGACAGAGCCAGGCGGATCTCTATGAGTTCGAGGCCAGCCTGGGCTACAGAGCGAGTTCCAGGAAAGGCACAAAACTACACAGAGAAACCCTGTCTCGAAAAACAAAAACAAAACAAAACAAAACAAAAAGATTATAGAACATTTTATACCTGAAATGTGCATGTGTATGAATATATATATATATATACATATATATGTATATATATATATATGGTGATTATATTTGTTTTATTTATCTATTTAAATTTTTAAATTCATTGA
This sequence comes from Peromyscus attwateri, assembly GCA_902168425.1. Lineage (NCBI taxonomy): Eukaryota > Metazoa > Chordata > Mammalia > Rodentia > Cricetidae > Peromyscus > Peromyscus attwateri. The sequence goes on from CABHPP010116309.1 coordinate 2,865, forward strand.
TCAGTTAATTTTTTCCCAGCCTGCTCACAGTTTCCCCTCCTTCCTCTCTTCCCAGTCCCTCTTCCCCAGCTCCCCTCTCCCGCCACGTCTTGTGTATTTTAATTACATGTATACTTGTGTGTCTGTGCATGGGTAAGTGCATGTAAGTGCAGGCCTCTGCCAACGACAGGGGCCTTTGATTTCCCTGCAGGAGGAGTTCCGTGCGGTTCTGAGCCAGCTGATGTGGGCGCTAGGAGTTGAACGTGGGTCCTCTGTAAGAGCAGTCTATGCCGTCTTCCCAGTCCCGTGATTGAACTGAAAAAAAAAAATTTACTGAACATTCCCTCCCCAACAAACACCGCTCAGTCGTGCCCCTCCAAAGATCCCTCTCCCCCGAGGCTGTCTTGTTCTACTCTCCTATGCTTTTTTCTGGGGGGTCTCCATTGCCATGTTGTAAGAACAATATATATCTCCCATATAACTGAGGAGGTAATAAATATCAGGCCTCCACGACCGATTGCAATACCACTAGAGTTGATTCTTTGGGATTTTAAAAAAAAAATTTCATTTTGTTTTGTTTGTTTTTCGAGACAGGGTTTCTCTGTGTAGTTTTGGTTCCTTGTCCTGGATCTCGCTCTGTGGCCCAGGCTGGCCTCGAACTCACAGAGATCCGCCTGCCTCTGCCTCCCGAGTGCTGGGATTAAAGGCGTGCGCCACCACCGCCGCCGGGCTAATTCTTTGGTATTTGAGGCAGTCATTTCACATAATGTATATACTGGGTTCTAAAGTTTCCCCAGCCGTGTGCAGCCTGCTCAGGTAGGAGAAAGGGGGTGCTGACTCCACTGGCCCTAGTGCCTGCTCTGAGAGAACCTTCCCAAGCTTGCCTTCTCTCTGGCCAGGAAAAAAAAACGTGTCTCCCCCTTTTTGAGCCTCTTTTTCCGGGCTTTTTTTTTTTTTTGGTCTGCATTTGCTGAATGTTCTTCAGTCACTGGACTTAACAGTCTCCTGTCCACTGCACACCACTGACGTCCTCTTTCTTCTCCAGTCCAAGCTATACGGGAAAGAAATGCCTCTTGTGTATGTATTATACTGGTAAATGGTCATGTGCTGTTTAAGCTTTCAGAGAAGCTGACGCAGGGGCCTCTCACTTCAGACCCAAGTGTCACAGTGTCCCCCAAAATCGCCCAGTCCTGGGTTAGACCAAATGACTCTGTAACAAGAATAAGAGGATAAGAGAACAGCCCAAAAGTAAAAACAAGCCTGGTCTACAGAGCGAGTTCCAGGCCAGCCAGGGCTGTTACACAGAGAAACCCTGTCTCAGGAAAACAAACAAACAAAACAACAATAACAACAACAAAACAACCCCAACTCCCCCCCCTCAAAAAAAAAAAAAAAACAGCTAAAAGGTAAACTATTTCTTTTTTTTAAGAGGCAGGGTCTCTGTATATAGCCCTGGCTGGGCTGGAAGTCACTGTGTAGACCAGGCTGGCCTCAAACTCTTAAGATCCCTGCCTCTGCCTCCCAATTGCTGGGATTAAAGGTATGTATGGTCAGGCTGGCTGAAATACCTTTAGTGGGAATGGCTAACAGGAAGCTTATCCATGGACAGGACTTTGCCTAAGATTCCTCAATCATTAACTCTTGCGTTAGAGTTTTAAAAGGGCTTCCTTAGTTAAGCCCCACTAGGGGTGGTAAAACCTCAATTTGATAATGTTTTGCACTCATTTCAAACAAAAAGCATGGATATGTGGTAGAACATTTTGGGACCTTGCAAAACACAAAAAGAATTTTGAGAGGTAGAAGACAAGACTTGGATATGCTAATCAAGATGTATTTAAAAATTTCCTTAGACTTTCTCTAAATATTACTCAGTAGTTAAAAATACTAGACTGGTGTAGTAACCTGGGTATTCAATAACCATGTTTAGAGGACTCTCCTAATATAAACAGAAGAATTAAAAGGGACAATATTGTCCTTTGTCCTCCAAGGTCAACTAGGTCCCAGAGGACTGGGGGCATCTCTCAGAATGTTCTATAGCCCTGGTGAGTCACCTGCCCTTTTTGTTCAGGAGGGTAATGAACACCCTACTGTGTGGGCTCTGACCAGGGCAATTCTACAAAGAGGAAGTTCAACGCAGAATTTTCCTCTATGTTTCCAGGTAAAGCCACAGTCAAGCAGGGCCTTTGACTCATCCTCTTGTAGAAGGAACTGGTAAAGGAAGGTGAGAGGAGTGAGGGCCTCCTCCCAACCCCAAATGACCTGTAACTGGCCCTGAGAATAAAAAACCAAAAATACTCCATCTTCTCCTCCAGGGTCCAGCCTGGTAAGCATAGTTCTTTTTTTTTTTTTTTTGAGACTTTTTTTTTTTTTTTTTTATTTACAGGTTTTTTGTGGCAGGCTTTCTCTGTGTAGCTTTGTGCCTTTCCTGGAGCTCACTTGGTAGCCCAGGCTGGCCTCGAACTCGCAGAGATCCGCCTGGCTCTGCCTCCCGAGTGCTGGGATTAAAGGCGTGCGCCACCAACGCCCGGCGAGACTTTTTTTAATTTATTTTTTAAATTACACTCATGATATTCATTAATTACACTCATGATATTAATCACATTTGTGGTATTCATAGATTACATTCGAAGTATTCATTCAATTATATATATATATATACATATATATATTTTAATTTTAAATGCTGAATGTCATTTATTGAAGGGGGGAAGAGATCTTAAATACAGGCTTACAGCACAATGGGAGGACCCCGGAGGGCAGAAGTTCGCTACTGATGTTTTACAATCTTGCATCTAATCTGTTAACGCCCATTATTCAGGATACACAGACAAGGAACTTCCCTTAAGCATTCAGGAGGGTGGAACCTGGCAGGGAATTAGCATAGGGAGGATCTCAAGGTCAAGGTGCGCAAGCAAGGCAGCAGTTACCCAAAACGGGGGCCAGGGCCCTACAGGTCCCCCTTTTATTAAAAAATGAGTAAACATAGTTCTTAATCCTCATCCAGGAAGTTTCTCTTTGCAACTGATAGAGATCACTACAGAAAACCACAACCAGTCAAAATGCAGAGTGGTGGCGCCCAGTCCTTGTGGATACATTTATAAAACGCTCCTGTACCCAAGGCTCAGGGGAACATTTTGGAAGAGGGCATGGAAAGAGTGTGAAAGTCAGAGGATTAGGGAGTTTGCTGTGAGATTGTGTCTCCTAGTAAAGTCAGAAGCTCCACCGTGAGTCTCACCAACATGGCTGCCCAAATAGGAGCTGAACAAGGACAACAGACATGCCAAAGGGATGGGAGTCGGGGCAACAGATGACAAGCCCTTGAGGTCTCAACCCTACACAAAGAACGGTAGGCAGCTAAGGAAGGCTGAGTGTGAGCTCCCTTTCCTGGCCGCTGCTGTGTTTTAGTGAGTGTCTGAGAGTTGAACTCAGGTCCTCACGCTGGTGAAGCAGTTCTCTTACCCATAGATCCCTGTGCTCAGACTTAACAGTGTCAGTTTTAATGGAAATGTAGTCCAGGGGATGGTCAGTATGGGTAGACAAATAGGAGACTTTTTCTTTTTTTCTCTTTGTCTACAAAGCTGGGATCCAAGAAGGTGATACCAAAACGGTGGTGGCGCACAGCTTTAAAGCCAGCACTCGGGAGGCGGAGGCAGAGGCAGTCAGATGTCTGCGTTCAAGGTCAGCCTGGTCTACAGAGTGAGTTCCAGGACAGCCAGGACTACACTGAGAGACCCTGTCTTGAAAAACCAAAAAACAACCACAGCAGCAGCAACAATAACAACAACAACAAAAAGAATTGCAGGAAGACTTGCTTTAGAGCCAAGGGTGCAGTGAGAAAAAAAAAATCCCTGGAAAATTACACAGACACAGACACAGACACACACACACACACACACAGACAGACAGACACACACACACACACACACACACACACACACACACATTCGATGTTCACCTTAGTCAACAAGTTGAAAATGGAAAATGGTGCTTTGAAAAGAATGTGAAATTCATCAACTCTGGCAAAAAATAAAATAAAGGCACAAATATTTAATTCTAGAAATAAAAAGACACACTCACAGACTTGACACCAAAGCATTAATAAAATAGGAACAGCTTTTGCCAATTAATTCTGGAGCTTTAGATAAAATAAGTACTAGAAAGTACTAGAGTAAGTATTAGAAAAACATCGCTTGCTGAAATAAAGTGTAAGAAATAATAAAGTATCTGAACTCAAAGGTCAGACGGTAAGACAGACGTGGACCATGACCTAAGCTAGTGCGGGTATTTATTCTGGAAAAGAACATGCAGAGTCTACTCTCCACTTACAAGCAGGGGTAGTTATAGGGCAGAAGTGGGAGGTGGGGAAGGAGATTGAAAAACTTCCCTTCCCTTTTTTGGCCTGAGATTGGCCATTGCGAAGAGTAACTAGAAAGGTGAGTTAAAGAATGTCAGGTGACCAGTGTCTCTTGTGGCCAGCAGTTAAGGGTTTGCAGGCAGGCAGTATGGCAGGAATCTAGGCTTCGGTTCTGGAATGCTAATTACTCTGGTTTCTGAAATTGTTGCCACTTAACCAAAATGGAAGAACTTTTCAAAAACGTCCTATTCGTGGCTAATGTGAATAGTCCTAGTTCCACTAAAGAGATAGAAACAGGGGGTTGGGATGTAGCTCAGTGGTAGAGCGCTTGCCTAGCAAGCGCAAGGCCCTGGGTTTGGTCCTCAGCTCTGGAAAAAAAAGAAAAAAAAAAAAGAAATAGAAATAGTAGAAGACAATCTTACCCTGAAGAAAACCCCAGCCTTTTGGCCATGGCAGCCATCTTCCAGGAACTTACCAAAATGACAAACAGAAAGGGATAGAGGAGGGATGCCCGCTACATGCTCTCCAGGCCTTTTAGGAAACACAGAGTTGTTTCTTTGACCACTTAACGCGAATCTACAAGAAGGGTGGTATTGTAGGCATCAAGGGAATGGGCACTGTTCAAAAAGGAATGCCCCATAAGTGTTCCCGTGGCAAAACCGGACGAGTCTACGATGTCACCCAGCATGCCATGGGCATCACTGGACACAAGTAAGTTAAGGCAAGATTCTTGCCAAGAGAATTAATGTGCGGATTGAGCGCATCAAGCACTCTAAGAGCTGAGGCAGCTTCTTGAAGTGGGTGAAGGAAAAGGAGCAGAGGAAAAAGGAAGTCAAAGAGAAGGGTACCTGGGTTCAGCTGAAGCACCAGCCCGCCCCACCCAGAGAAGCACACTTTGTGAGGACTAACGGGAAGGAAGCTGAACTGCCGGAGCCCATTCCATATGAATTCATGGCCTAATGTACATGGGTTAAGGGTTTTTCTTAAGTTGAAGTGTGGGGTCTCCATCCTGAAAGAAAATATTGAAGCAAATTTAAAGAAAGAAAGAGAGAGAGAGAGAGAGAGAGAGAGAGAGAGAGAAAGAAAGAAAGAAATCTCCAGGTTTCACGATGTCATTGTTGAAACATTCTTCAAGGAATAATTAATTCTAGATTTACATATATGACATAAGAGTGATCATAGAAGAAGACCCTTCCTAAATGTACTCCATAAATACCTGTAACATGAGCAGGGCACAGTGGTGCACACCTGTAATTCCAATACTTCAGAGGCAGGAGCATAAGGATCAGGAGTTCAAAGTTATCCTCAGCTACAAGGTGAATCTGAGGTCAGCCAGGGCTATGTGAGACCCATAGTAAAAACCCAACCAATCAAACAAAACTAGCAATAAACATTTAAATTATGGAAATTTAAAAAATGTTTTTGTAAGAGCATCAACCTAAGACCAGAGAGTATAAGTGAGGAAAAGATCATCTGGTCTTGGTGTCACATCTTTATAACCCCAGCATTCAGGAAACTGGGACAAGATGATTATGAATTTGAGGCCAGTCTAGGATAGCCAGTGAATTTCAGGTTAACCTGGGCTACATAATCAAAACTCTCAAAAAGAACCAGAAAGAAAAGTACAGGCTAGCCTAACTCAGGAACATAGATGTAAACATCATACTTTTTTGAGACAGTGCTGGAAGCAGACATTTCCTGTCCTATCTGCCTGTTCCCAAATAACTGCTCAGAGACTTAAGATTAATTATAAATGCTTGGCCGATAGCTCAGGCTTATTACTAACTAGCCCTTACATTTAAATTAACCCATTTCTAATAATCAACATTCTGCCACGTGGCTCATGGCTTGTTACATCATTTTCTACATGCCCCGCTTGCTCATCGGCTGGCTGTCATTTCTGGAGACTGTCCTCACTCTGCCTTTCTCTCCCAGCATTCTCTCTGTGTCAGGCTGTCTTGCCCAATCTCTTTCTGTCCTTCTATCGGCCAATCATCTTTATTATTATTAACAATGAGCATAATCCACAGCACAGTGCCTCACTCTTTGTAGCCCAGGCTTGCTTGGAACTTAGTATGTAGCTCAGTCTAGCCTCCTAGCTACATGGTAATTAATCCTCTTAAGTATGGGGATTACAGGCATAAACCACAGTGCTTGGATCAAAGTCACAAAACATTAAGATAGAATATAGCACTGTAAAAAAAAAAAAAAATATAGCACTGTATAGCAAAATAAATTTATAATGATGATATATTAATTAGTTGTATTATTATTACTTGATAACATCATAATCAGAAATGAAAAACTGCATTAACAATAAACATTCAAATAATACGTTACTGTCTAGAGCTCTTGGGCTGGTGTCTTAGTTACGTTCTACTGCTGTTTCTAAGGCAATTTATAGAAAAAAGAATTTAATTGGGGGCTTGCTGACATGGAGAGGGTTAGTTCATTGTCATCATGGTGAGGAACATGGCAGCAGGCAGGCAGGCATAGTGCTGAAGAAGTGGCTGAGAGCTCACATCTGACCCAAAAGTTGTAGGCAAAGAGATATTGGGCCTGGCGTGGGCTTTTGAAACCTGAAAGCCCACCCCCAATGACACACCTCCTCCAACAAGGCCACACCTCCCAATCCTTCCCAAACAGTGCCACTAACTGGGGGCCAAGCATCCAAATATACGAGCCTATGTGGGGGGGGGGCATTCTCATTCAAACCACCAGAGTTGGGTTTCTTTTCTCTGCTGATTAAAGAGTTAAAAGGCAGGAAATAAATTACAATCACAGCAAGCAAACAAGTTTTATTAAAAGCAAAAGTACCCCTGCAGACTCCCCATAAATGAGGAAGGGATTTAGAAACAAAAATCTTTCCCTCTGGAAGACTGAGAGTTCCACATGCTGTTTGTTTGTTTGTTTGTTTGTTTTGTAGTCTAGAACAGGTGTCCTTCCCCTCGTTTTGAATTGGTCTACCTAAACAAAGGAGTGGGGCTGATTGGCTCCCAGGATGTCCAGGGTCTGCCTAGGATATGCCCAGACATGTCAGAGGAAGTGTGTGTGTATGGGACCACGGTGGAGAAAAACCATACCAAGTCTTTGGAGAGAAGCTGGAAGCATGTCATCCTCTGGTCTCCCTGTGACCTCTTGTCCTATCTGTATACCTGACGGGGGCCATCTGACATCTGTGTTTCCTCATTGCTCTTCCTCAGAGGCCACATTAACTGCTGCGGGGACTTGGGGACGACGAAGATCGCTCTGGCTGCTTCCTGCTGACAACAGGGGCGATGTGGGGCGGGACAGCAGTAAGATAGACTCCGGAGTGGCTGGACCTGAGCGGCCACGGTAGGTCTTAGTTGGTGGCGGATCTCCAGCGTGAAGGACAACCGCTTGATGACAGCGTACCTCCTTGGGGTGTGCCACGAGGGCAAGATGGCATCTGTAACACAGGTAAACTGAGACGATTAGTGCAACTATAAATCCTACTGAGAGAATAGTTAAGAAAACGGGAGCAATGTTGCCGTTACTAGAGGATGACAATAGACAAGAATACCACCCGAAGAACCCTTTGCAAGATTTGTTATCAGCATCTCCGAGGCTGATCATGTGGTTTCCTCTGCTGTCCACCACAAAGTATGCACTGTAAAGGCCACTGGTTTGATTCAGGAGCTCAAGGAGCCTCCCATCAGCCAGTTTAAGTTCAGAAGTTGGCCACTGCGTCTCTTCCCACACAACCTCCTCACGAGGAACGCCGGGAGGTAAAGTGAATGAAAATTCTTCTACATCGCGATGCACGTAAGTCTTGTTTGAGAGAGTGAAATGCAACTGTGCAGTCGGCTTGACTGTGCACCAGGGTCCCGCAGAAGGGAGGGAATATTTGGAAACCTCACACGAGAAGTCAGTGAGAGCAATGGTTTCGTTGGCCATGGTCTCCCAACAAAATATACCCCTTCCCATATACCAGATGGAATTCTTGGTGGGGGTGGGTACCAAAGGCCATGCCTGTGTGAAATCCGAGGCCCATGTTTGTCGAGGGCAGAGCCAGATACCATTTTTCAACTGACAATCTGATAGGGAAATGTAATCCCATTGTTTTTTGTTCCGTAGTATTGCCCAGCGATGTCCCATGGGCACAATACGGGTGTTTTGGATAATTTCTCCTAACCCTGTGAGTTGGACAACAGGGTATCTGATCGCCTCATTCAATCGGGGAACATGGGCGATCAGGGCACAGGACGTCTCATTACAGCTATGAGAGACCATTTTCCAGAGATGAGGTACACCATAGGTGGCAAAAATATTGTGAGATTTGGCCTCAGCATTTAGGAGTGTGGGCCATTGCCCCCTAGTCAGGTTAGATCCCATTTGAATTAGGCTGTCCAGCAGACCTTGTTGAACATGGGTACAAGCTCTGTCCCAGGTCGTGACAGAGGCATATTCCTGGAGGATCCGCCCTGTGGAAGCTATCCATTCCTTTAGTCCCACATCTTCCCTAGTGTGGGGATTCCAGCCCCTCCCTTCCTCTTGGACGAGTAAACCAACTTTGTATTCTATCTTTGGTACAGAGACCTTTTCTAACGAATGCCTCTCCTCCAAAATGGCCCATTCTACATTCCTTGCATCCCCTAGGCCTGTGCCAATTTCCCCAAATAGGACCTTTCTATGGCGAGGAAGAGCCACAATTGTGGGGAACCCTTGACTTGTAGTTTCTTTAGGCCAAGTCTGGGACAGCCACCAGAGGAACTGGGTTTGTTGGATGGCCGTGGCCTGAGTACAGTTAGGATAGATGTGATGGATCCAGAGTCTGGAAATATCCCACTGAAGGATGAGAGTCGTTGGAACCATTCCCATGTAAGCAAAAGTCTGGGTGTGCCAGAGAGGTTCCCAGATCCGTCCAGCCCGCAAGTTGAGGTTGCTTCTAGGGGGCTTGTGGGGCCATCTAGTAGCACCTGGTGTGGCCTGCAAGGCGGAGTTGGGCTTCTGAGGCCCGTGGGCCCACCAAGTCACTCCTAGCAGCTGAGGTCGTTTATCAGGGAACTCCATGAGTACCCCGCAGGTGCAGGGCAGAGAGGTCTGGGGACAGTGGTCTACGCGGCAGTGCACCTTACATAGTTGATCGGGCTTATGGACCTTACACACAGATGACGACCCTGTCTGGGAGTGAACTTTACAATCAGTTAACCATTCCTGGCCAGGCACACCCATCATATTAACAGTAACACACACCGGGGTCCGACAGTTTTGGTCCTTAAAACAGGTATCAGCCAGGAAGGGGTTGAGTGGGGTGACCTTGAGCGGGTGTGGGCCAAGATAGGAGAGGATTCCCGAGAAGGGCTCCCCTTTGTAAAGGTCTAGAGTGGTCCCGTTCCACGTCAGAACAGCAGGCCCCCCCGAAGAGTGAGGAGTGAAGCGGCGAACCCGGATGTGTCCCTCACCAGGTGTTGGCCCTGGGACACATGTCCCGGGGGTGCCAGACTCCGGGAGGTTACAGCGAACATCATTTTCATCAGCCCATTGCCTAGAATCCGGCTCAAAGAAATCTGGATTCCGGGGAGGGCACTGGGCTATGGAGAGTTGTGTCAGAACTGCCAGGCAGATGGTTACCCAGAGACATGACACCGGAGAGTCTGTCATACCGCACATGAGGACAGTCAAAGGACACTAGCCCTGACAGAGGCAGTGGGAGATGGAATGCCTCAACAGAACAACTCAATCGGTAGACTTATCTGAGACTGGCACTTGAAGAGCAGCCAAGGTCCTCCAGTGGCTCACGGAGGGTAGCTGGAGTCTGGAGTTTCTGGGGTGTCAGTTGTAGCCTCAGAGGAGTCAGGAGCAGTCCAGCCCTTGATACCCGTATGGTATAGCCTCAGAGGAGCCAGGAGCAGTCCAGTGTGGTAGATCCATGTATCTAATCCTTCAACTTGAACTGGGTGTGGATAGGGTGACAAGGTATGAGGCCTCCCACAAGTGGGTGGGCAAGGCCTTTATGACAAGCAGAATGTCCCCAGGACAGAAAAAGGCAGGTCCTCTTTGTTCCCTGGGAAGTCCTGTCTGGAGCTTTTATGAAATCTTTGGAATTTGGCTGATTGTTTCAGGGTCATTAGTGAGGGAAGGGCTGCCTATACAGCGCTCAGAAGGCAGGAGAACTTTTTATTTTTTTGTTATGTTTTGGGTTTTTCTTTTTGGTTTGTTTTTGTTTGTTGTTTGGTTTGGTTTTTTTTTGTGACAGGGTTTCTCTGTGTCCTAGCTGTCCTGGTACTCAATTTGTAGACCAGGCTGGCCTCAGACTCATAGAGATCTGCCTGCTTCTGCCTCCCAAATGTTGGGATTAAAGGGATTAAGATGTGTGCCACCACCACCTGGCTTTTTTTTTATATATATATAATGATAATTTATTTTTATCTTGCTTGCATTGGGGTTTTGTCTGCATGTATGTCTGTGTGAGGGTGTCAGATCTTGGAGTTACAGACAGCTGTTAGCTGCCATGTGGGTGCTCGGAATTGAACCGGGGTCCTCTGGAAGAGCAGTCAGTGCTCTTAACTGCTGAGCACTCAAGCCCTTCTCGTAAGTTTTTGAGGAAAAGAGTGGGGTCTCCTTCTCTTCCTGAAGCATAAGGGACAGCGGTGGCAGCCAAGGGGATTGCCTTCCTGAAACCCTCTTTGACACAGTAAACACAGTGTGTCCTCTCTCCTTCCTAGGCACCTGGATTTGCATCTCAGTGAGGATTTGGGGAAGGGACCAATGGCCTCACCCTCCATGGGGAAGCCATTGTCCTCCTTTACTCTGTGGGCAGTGAAGGAAGTGTTGCCCACTTTGTGGACAGTTGGGTCCAACACTCTCCTCTTGTCTAAAGGGGTTAGGATTTGTTCCAATGACCACTGCATTGCCCAGGTTAATTCATGCATCTGAGCGTGGTACATCACCCCAGTTCATCCCCAATGTCATTCAGTTCTGCCAGGGAAATGGACATGTGGACATTAGTGACTCTGTTTTCTTCCAACATTCCTTAAGAGAAACATCCCTCCCAGGGAAGGCGAGGAGGGAGGCACGTCCTTCATTTCTTCTTAGGATTAGGGGGACAAGGATATTCAGAGCACTGGGATTCTGGACCTTCCAGAGGTTGGGGTACATCCCTGAATGGAATGGGGGTGTTATTTACTGGTGGGATTTTCTCAGATCAGAGTTTTTCTTCTACTCTTTGTCCCTGTCCTCATCATTCCTTTCTGGATTGGAGCACACTATGGTTAAAGTTTTGAAAGTTTTGGTAAACTCTGGGTGGTCTTATAGAGGGAAAAAGTTTGAACATGGGGTATTTCAGAGGCTTGCCTTCCTGCTACAATATAAGTGTAATTGGAGGATGGTGTTAAAATTGAGAGTTCCCTTCCTGGCCATTTGAGTCATCCTCCAGAGGGTGTGCAGGCCACGCATGGGTTGAGAAAAAGACCAGGGCTTTCTTTCTGGGCACCTGGGGGTTTAGTTTGCCCCAGAAGCTCAGGAGCCAAGCCGGTGGGGGAGCCTGGAAGAATCTTGGAAGTCTCTATCCCCACCTGAAAGTTGAAAACAAGAAAAAGAGAGAGTAAGCGAGGCTCACCTATTCCTCCTGAGATCTCTCAGCCCTAAGTCTGGAGAGGTGGCTCTGGCCTCCGATGGGGGTGATTGGGATACCCTGATCAGATAGGTGTCCCCTGATTTGACCTTAGGTCCCATGAAGAGTTTTCTCTGATTTTT
>CABHPP010116310.1:6409-17783 GCA_902168425.1 Peromyscus attwateri
CATCAGATCTCACATATGAGGAGGGGGCAGAACATGAAAGACTTGTTAAAGCAAATCTGACCTCTACACAGCACCAAGAACGGATGCTGGGAGTTTTTCTTTTTTTTTCTTTTTAGCTGCTGCATTGTACAGGGGCGTGGGGGGGGGGGGGGGGGAGAGGTCAGTACCAGGTGTCATTCTCAGTCACTCGCCAATTTCAGCCAGGAATCCCCCTGCCTCCACCTCCCGAGTGCTGGGATCACAACCACATGCCCAAAGTTTTACGGGGTGGGGGTGGGGGTGGGGGTGGGGTGGAAGGGCCTGGATCCGAACTCAGGTTCCCATGCTTTCATAGCAAGCACTTTACCCACTGAACCATCTCCCCAGCCCTGGCAGCTGCATTTTAAAAAAGGAGGTGCTGTGGACCAGAGGCACTGAGAACCAAGATGTCAGGCCTGAGGAAACCCAGTATCCTTCAAATTGTATTCAGGCCTCAGCGCCGCACAGAAGGGGAGTGTGGGGGGAGCAGAATACAGGAAGGAGGAGAGAGGAAAAAAAAGAAATCCTTCCCCAGGTTGCCTCGTCTAATTTTCTTAACTCTCTGAGCAGACGACTCTCTACCCTCATTAGAGGTAACTGCAACTCCCCATAGTCAGCGAAAGGCCCAGTCACTGCCAGATAGAGGCCGCGTGGCTCCATGTCACCTGCGGGTGACAACCTGCTTCATCACTGCTGTCATCCCACATCCTGCTCACCCAAAAAGCACAGCCAAACCCCCAGGAGGGATTCAGACAGCCTCAGGCCCCTCAGAGCCACAAAACCCTCCCTTCCCCCCACACTGCCTGCTGCCCCTCAAGCCTAGGCCTGGAATACAAAAGCCAGAGACCAGCTGAGGAGGCCAGCGCTGGCATCGTTCTGGCAGTCCAGGGTGCTCATCACCAGATCAGACCTTCCTCCCACATCTAGATACCTCTCTCCAGCCTCCCCTCCTGCCACCAATGTACACATTCCCTGGGCATTGGGACACCTCACAGAGTTTGCCGAGGCTGTTCTGATTGCCTGGGAGGCTCTTCCCATCTGGCCTACCTGTCCAACTCTTACTCGTCCTTCAAAACCCGTACCAGTTCTAGCTCCGCTGGCAAGAGCTCCCTGAGGCCCTTGTTTGCCCTCACAGGCTCCGCTTCCCTGGGTGTTCCTCCACCATATTTATGAAGCAGCTGCACTCCCCTGGCACAGCACAAGGTGCTGAGGATACAAGGTTGAGTCTTGGCTCTGTCAGGCCAGGGTGTGGCTCTGCTTTCTTCTTGTGAACATGAACCAGACTAGACCAGTGAGGATTCCCAGGGAGTGAGGGGACCCAGGCTAGGAATCTGTTCTCAACTCCTACATTCCAGGCCTCTGCTGAGGTTGGGGGCAAGGCCTCTCATTTCCCTCAGGCCTGGGGTGGAGATGCTGGGTGATACGGATCCAAACATTTCCAAATGAGAACAAGGCCATTATGAGCCTTTCGAGAAAACAGAGGCCCTGGAGAGAAAAGATGCAGTCAAAGTCCACCCAGATCAGCCCTGGAATGACTAGGAGCCTCCTCAGCAGGTGTAGGTTTTATGCTGAGAAGAGAGCAAGCAGGTGGTGTGCCCCCACCCTGAGGGACTCCTCCACGGGTCCCTCAAAGAGCAGAAGGCATCGCGTCCACTATGGAAAGCCACAGCCCACAGAAGCTCCAAGCAGAGAGGATTGCTGTTGGTGCCTGAGGTGGACTCGGGCTGGAGTGGAGCCAGGCTGGCAGAGGAAACATCTTGAGTGCCACTGGGAGGAAGGGAGGAGGAAGGAGAGGGAGGGAAGAGCCAGACACGCAAACTCCTCCGCTTTGCCTCCTTCCAATCAAAACAGAATTCCCGGCAGGCAGAGACCTGTGAGGAAGGAGAGAGGGCAAGAATCTAGGGCCTCAGGGGTCAGGGTGAGTCGCTGACCCTGGGGCTGGAGCCTCTGGAAGCTGAGAGGTGGAAGAGACAGGCTCAGCCGATGAATGCCTACTCCTCAATACTCCACTCATGTCCCAACACTTCCCTAACCCCAGACCCACGACTCAGCAGAATTAGCACCAAATGGTGCAAAATTGGTCTGATTAGGGCAAGATGGAGGCCCAGCCTCGAGGAAGCCTCCAGCCCACTGGAAACCCAAGGAGCCCAAAGGAGGAAGTGCAGGCTGAGAGACAACTCTGGGGTCCAGACAAGCAGAAACTGGTCCATGCCTCAGGTCAGGTGCGAGGCTTTAACCTGGTGGAACAACAGGCTGGAATGAAGAGCCCAGAGGAGGTGTGGAGACCGAGGAAGAAGGAAGTACCATCTTTGCCAATGGCCTTCACACACACATATACACAGGCACACAAACAGAGAGACAGACAGACACAGGCACACAGAGACACACACACATGGGCACACAAACACACACACAGAGACACACACAAACACACATAGAGAGACACATACACAGACACATACACAGAAACACACACACACAGGCACACACACACACACACACACACACACACACACACACACACACACAGTAGAAGGCTGTGACTCCTGCACATTCTCCTCTGATCTCCCACTAAGAAGAGAAGCTGCTGAACAGGAAATGAATTGTGTCTCACAGCATCTAATCCAGATGTGTGTGCTGAATGTATGGGTACAGGCTTGAGACACACAGCTGAGAACTCGCACCAAAACTTGTAAACCTCCTTTGGAACAGTGGGATCATGCAGGACTGTTATTTTCTTTGTCCAAGTGGGAAGGGTTGCTGTTAAATTACTGAATGATGACATTCAGACCTGGGGCCATGTCATCCCACTCCTGTGTCTAAAGGAACTCTGCACCAGTACGCTAGCTTTGGGATGGTATTTCTTAGCCATTTTGTTCACTATTAGTGCCCCAATGCCAGGACTGCACCTGGCAAATGAAGGCACTTACGGTGCTTGCTGAGTGAATGAATGAATGAATGAATGAATGAATGAATGAATGAACTTCTGAAACCATAGTATTCTCCTTTATCAGTGTCAAGTGAAGGTGAGGTCTGTCCCATGTTCTCCTGGGCTCAGGTCAAAACCTGGTACCAAGGAGGTGCTACCAAAGGCCTGTGGATGAAGGAATTCTCAGTAAATGGACACCCTACCCAGAAGTCCTCCGTGGTCCCAGGATGCCAAGATCCTGAGACCTGGGGTCTGTGAGACTATGAGAGGAGGGTGGACACAGGGGAGAAGATTGGTCTGGGTGTTCTAGAATACACAGAACTTGATCTAGCCAAACCCCAACTCCTACTTCCTCGGTTCCCTTCTCTTTCCACTGTGCCTTGACCCATTGGAACACCCAACGCCACAGAGGACAAGCCCTGGAAGGTTCCACTGCTGTGTCTTCACTATAGACATAGCTTACTTTATTTTGTTTTGTTATTTATTGTAACAGGGTCTTCCTGTGGAGCATTAGCTGGCCTGGAATTGGCTATGTAGACCAGGATGGCCTCAAACTTGTGGTTCTCCTCCTGCCTCTCTCCCAGGTGTTGGAATTACAGGTGTGAGTACCACACCCAGCTCACTCACTTCCGTTTTTTGTTTTGAGACAAGGGCTCACATAGCCCAGGCTGCCCTTCAATTCCGCATTTGTCATATCTCCAACCCCTGAGAGCTCAGATGACAGACACGTACCACTACACCACGCCCACTCTGCTGCACGCAGCAGTTTTTGGAAGAAGATAGCCAGCTCCTTAGAATGGTTCTTCTGAATGCCCATCAGGACAGGCCCTGGCACAGCAAGACGGAAGCCAGCACGTGCAGGAGGCAGGAGAGACACAGGCATTAGAGTCACTCAGCATCCTGGGGGGGGGGGGGGGGTGCGGGGAGTACTCCTGAGGCAGGCTCTGCTTTTGCATCCCGGGGACCCTGTGTCAGTTTTCACCACTGGGGTATTTGACAGTGCCAGGTTGATCACCAAAGGTACAGTAAGTGAAACAGAAACCTGGAGGGGTTGGGACAGCAGCAGAATAAGGTTGTTCTGAGGAGAGCTGAGGTCCTACTGAGCCTAAATGATCCGTGGACAAACATAAGGAAGAGAAACAGGGGTGGCTTCATCCAAAGAAGACAGGGTCCCCATTCTCCAAGGCTGCTGACCAGGCAGAAACCTCAGCCTTCCACCCCAGTTCTACCCTGGCTGCCAAAATGGCAGTCCCCACAAAGTAGTTCACTTCTTTTTTTGTTTTGCGAGACAGGGTTTCTCTGTGTAGCTTTGGAGCCTGTCCTGGATCTCACTCTGTAGCCCAGGCTGGCCTTGAACTCACAGAGATCCGCCTGGCTCTGCCTCCCAAGTGCTGGGATTAAAGGCGTGCGCCACTACCGCCCGGCAGTAGTTCACTTCTTATTAATTGGGTCTTGGTAGGCATGAGAGCTCCAGCCCATCCCAGCTCAGGAGAGTGAACCTGCAGCCCTGCTAAGGACAGGTGTGGCCAGAAGCCACCAGGGCCCCTCCTGCTCTGGGCTTGCTGTTCTCTTCTTCAACAGCCCCAGGCACTTCTCAGGGACCTCTGAGACCCGTGGAACTACAGTTCCTGCACTCAGGAGTCAGCCCCTGCCGGTCCTCACAACCTCAGCAAAGCCCAAGGGACAGCTCAGCTCTGCGCTGGTGCAAAGGCTGGGAGGCAGGAAATGCTGGGAACCATTCTGAACCGTCCACAGCAGGCAGGGAAGCCAAGGCCCAGGGCTTTGCTGCTAGCCTCCTTAAATCTTGTCACCAGTTTCCGAGTCTGGTACATTTCAAAACCATTAAGAAGGCCTGCTGGGTCCCAGGGGAGGCGCCCGCTCAGCCAGTTCTGGAGAAGCAAGAGCCGATGAAGGCTTTTCATCAATAGCCAAGGCTGCAGGTGCAGCGGTGGACTCTTCGACCAGGATGTGAGGCGTTCCTGAGAGCAGGCTCTGAGTCACGCACGCAGCTGTTTCTCCAGAACCCTGTCCCAGCCCTGGCTCCCTGTGCGTGCCCAGCAAATGAACAAATAAATAAAAACATGAATGAGTGATAATAACAGCTGCCAATGTGGAGTTCTTTCAAATATTAACTCATTTAATCCTCGGGAAAGCTTTAAGATTCCCATAATAGAAGATTTAAATTTCCATAATAAAAACTTTATTATTCCCACTTTCTAGACGGGGAAACTGAAACAAACAAATGATAAGAAACCTGGCCAAGATGACACAGCTTTGCTCTAAAGCTTTTATGGTTTTATTTTATGACTGGGCAGTGGTGGCGCACGCCTTTGATCACAGCACTCTGGAGGCAGAGGCAGGCGGATCTCTATGAATCTGAGGCCAGCCTGGTCTACAGAGTGAGATCCAAGACAGCCTAAGGCTACACAGAGAGATCCTGTCTTGAAAAAATAAAAAATCTTACTCATGTGTCTGCATGTATGTATCTGTGTGCACATGTGTGTATCATGCACATGTGTGTGCAGGTGTCCACAGAGGCATCAGATCCCTAGGAGCTAGAGTTACAGGCCTCTGTGAGCAACTCAACTCCAGTTCTCATGATTGAACAGCAAGCGCTCTTGATCACTGGTCCATCTCTGCAGCCCCTGAGGATTGCTATGGTTTGGATATAACTGAGGGCCCTCTCACCCCCACTGCCAGGATTCAGGTATTAGAAGCCTGTTCCCAGTGTGTAGGCATTGAGGGGAGCTGGACCTTTAAGAGGTGGGGTTGGCTGGGAGTGTAGCTCAGTAGTGGAATGCTTGCCTTGCATACATTGAGGCCTGGGCTCTAGCTAAGGGAAGGAAGGAGGAGGAAGAACCTTGCAGGAGGCAGCTAGGTCGTTAGGGGAACTGCCCTTGGAAGGGAGTAAGGCGGTTACCATAGGCTGCTCCTTGAGTGAGCTGTGGGCTCTGGAGACAACAGCTCAGTCAGCTGGGAAAGCACACAGACCCACATAAGAAGGACTGCATGGCGGTGCTCCCTTATAATGCCAGCACTGGTGGGTATGGACAGATGATTCCCTAGAGCTCATGGGGAGCCAGCCTAGGCTACTAGGTGAGCTCCAGGCCAGTAAGAGACTCAGTCTCAAAAGAAAGAAAACAAAAACAAAAACACCACAGATGACTCCTGAGGAAGATGACTGCTGAGGAGTGGCAGCTGAGGTTGACCTCTAGCCTCCACACACATGAACACAGGCCCCCACACAAATATGTGTATCCACATGGATACACACATATACACACATGATCAGAGTCGGTTGTTAGAACAAGTAAGCCAGAGTCCTGAATAGCTCCCTGCTTCCCAATCTCACTGTGAGATCTCCCACATACATGCCTGCAATGATGCCATCCATTTCGAGGTCTTCGCCAGAGCCTCGCCCATGCCAGTGTTATTTCTTGGAATCCCCAGAACTGTGAGCCTAAATAAACCTCGGGAATTCTACTACAGCAACAGGAAACAGACCGATACCAAGAACTTCGGTCTTCACCCCTGTGGAACTACTCCTCTCTGCACCGAAAGCCTACCATGGCCTCTTAGATCGGAACTTTCCTTACTTCAACAGCTTCAACCTAAGTCCCAGGTCTCACCTCCATTGTGCCTCCTCCCAGCAGAAGCCGCCGTTCTTAGGATTGTTATCAACTTACAACACAAACTTACTGAGATGAAATTCACATAGCCTGCCATTAACACTTAAAACGACCAATCCGAGCCAGACCCAGTGGTACATGCCTATCATCCTGGCACCTGGAAGCAGAAGGATCATGAGCTTGAGGTCAGTCTGAGAGACACAGTAAGACCCCACCCATAAGAACAACGAATGGTTGTAAGGAACCAATAAAACAGTCGGAGACCAGGGAGATGGGTCAGTTGGAAAGTGCATGCCACACAGACATGAGGACCTGAATTTGATCACCCAGAACCTAATCCAAAAAAAGCCAGGTGAGGTAGCAGTGAGTATCTATGACCCCACCATCAGGGAGGCAAAGATAAAAGGGTCCCGGGGCTCACTTGCCTATCTAGCCAAATTGGTGGACTCCAGGCTCCGTGAGTGACCTTGTCTCAAAAAATAAGGTGGATAGCAACTGAGGAAAATACCACACCCCAGCCTCGACATGCACATGTACACATACACAAACACACACAATTAGTGAATTAACAAGTAAAAAAATTAAGCCTTTGTAGAAAGTGAAAGGTCAGGGGCAGTTGGCATCTTCACACGACTGTGCAAAACTGCGAGCCCCGTCTGCTTCCAGCACACTTCCACACTCTTCTTACCCATTAAGTCTTTTTCCCGTTGCTCACAACCAGCCAGTGCCTGCTTCCCATCTCATGGACTCATCCGTTCTAGATATTTCACATTAAGTCTCTAATACAATATGTGGCCTTTGGTACCCAGCTTCTATCTCTTAGCAGGATGTCTTCATGATGATTCATCCAATTACAGCCTGAGTCAGGATTCCATTGCCTTTCAGTTGAATAATGTTCTGCAGCATGGATATATCGCAATTTGCCTATCTATAAATCTGTGACCAGAACTTTGGTCCCCTAGTTAGATATGACCCGTAACCCTACCCCCCACCCCGACCCCACAAGTAGGGGTTATTTTGTTCCCATCCCCGGAATGCAACACTAATGGTCATCTGTGGTACAGGTTATAACTTGAACCAAAACCTCTGGCCTCTGAAGTTAGATGCCTTCCCAATGTGGTGTCCCCTGAAGCATTCTCTCCCTCCACACATCCCCTCCTCTCTGACCTTCTGTGTCCACACCCCAGGCTCCGAGAAGGGGGCTGACATGGTATGCACAGCTCAAGCTCAGCCCAGACTCCACTATAGCCCCAAGCCACAGAGGCCCAAGGGCTGCAGCTCCACCCTTGGGGGTGTGCCCCTGCCCAGTCAAGGGTTTCGAGGACCCCAGGCTAGAGACCAAGCACCCCCTTTGTGCGGTAGGAATCTGCAGTGGTGGCCTGAGCCTTTTGTCGCTGGTGTTGTTTTCCTCTGCAAAGAGGAAGGTGGCCCCCAGCAGATGGCTCTAGAGATCCATGAGCAAGACTAGTGAGCTGGGTTTGGCTGAACAGGGAACTGGAAAAACACAGGCCAAGCATGGAAGGGGATGAGCATAGAGCAGTTGCTGATGAGCGGTTCTAGGCAGGCAGTGCCTTCACTCCTCAGTCTTAAGCATCCTTGATCTAGAATCCCCAGTACCTCTTCCTGCCACCAAACCTCGAACCATGCCAAATCACACCTCCTCTGAGCCATCTAGCCCCACAGCAGAAGGGAGGTTGATGATCTATAATCTAAAAGTCCTAAATACTCCCAAATCTGAAACTTTCTGCGCATTCACAGGCCACAAGGGAAAACTATATACCTGACCTCATGCAAAGGGTGAGGACAAAGAGGCACTGAAAGGTTTAAAACTGGAGCCAGAGATGTAACTCCGTGGTAGGGACTTGCCTAGCATGCACAAGACCCTGGGTTCAGTCCTCACCGTACACACACACACACACACACACACACACACACACACACACACCCTTACAGAATCACCATTGCCATCAGGCTACCTACACAAGGCACGCATGAAACAAATGGATTTCATGTTAAATGGGGTCCCATCCCCAAGAAATGTTGTGCCATATATGCAAATATTCCAAAATCTCAAATCCAAAACATTTCCCAAGCATGAAGGATATTGAGCCTGTGTAGAATTCCAGATCTAGGGATCTGAGCAATGAGGCTGCCCTTGAGGAGCTATTCCTGCTGACACAGCCAGGCCATCCCCATGTAAGACAGGTAGAATGTGACCACTAAAGACCCTCATAGGCCATCTCATTCCTCTTCTGTTTGGGGATAGTCCCTACCTATGTAACCAAGGCTGAGCCCTAGAACTCCTGTTTCGATAAGGTCTCACTGAATGAGGAAGCAACAACAGACATGCTGAGGTGAACCTCAGCCCTACACACAGAGCTAGAGGCAACTAAGGAACGCTGAGAGTGGGAGAAACCGTCTTCCCCAGGGAGGAGCACACCGATCATTTATCCAATACCAAATGGTCAGCCCTAAAAACAAACACACAAGTAACAGACTGAGCAGGTTATATTTCGGAATATATATGTATATACATATATGAATGTAACAATCCATGAAAAAGGAACCATGAATTTGAAAGAGGGCAAAGAGGGGTGTTGTGGGATATTTGCACACTGTGTGAAAATGTATTTCTCTGATTGGCGTAATAAAAAGCTGACCGGTCAATAGCAAGGCAGAAGGTATAGGCGGGACTTCCGGGCAGAGAGGGGAAGTAGGAGGAGATAGTTGAGGTTCAGGGGAGATGCCAATGAGACATGGAGGGAGTCGAACATACAGAATGAAAGGAAGGTAAAAAGCTACATAGTAAAATGTAGATTAATAAAAGCAGTTTAATTTAAGTTATAAGAGCTAGTGGGACAAGCCTAAGCTAAGGCCAAGCTTTCATAATTGATAATAAGTCTCCTTATCATTATTTGTGAGCTGGTGGCCCAAAGGAAAGTCCATCTACAGAGGGGTATATGAGAGGGTATGGGAAGAGGAAAGGGAGAATGGGGGTGGGTGGGATGATGTAATTTAATTATATTATAATCTCAAAAAGTAAAAGAAGTAATAAGAATAATAAAAGATTAAGGTCTCACTGTGTAGCTGGAACTGGTCTGGAACTGGCTATATGACCAGGCTGGCCTCAATTCACAGAGACCCGCCTGTCTCTGCCTCCTGAGTGCTGGGATTCAAGGCGTGCGCCTTCACACCCAGCACTCTCTATAACTTAGTCTTTTTGCTTCCACTCCAGACTACAGGTAGGTGGCCGACATGCCCAGTTTATGTGGTGTTAGAATTGAACCCAGGACTTCATAAATGCTAAGCAAGCACTCCAGCAACCAAGCCACACACCTGGTCCCAAGGCCACCACCTTCTGCCTACAAATTCAGCCACATTAGGAAAGTTCTACGTAGTGAATGTCACCGATTACCACTAGCCTCCTCAGACCCCCTTCCCACGTGATGGGAGCTTAATAAATATGGATGGATAGATGGATGGATGGATGGATGGATGGATGGATGGATGGATGGATGGGTGGATGGATGGATGGATGGACAACATTCCTTGCAAGATGTGTGGTCTTGGACAAACTGCTTAACTCTGCCTGAGTCTCCCTTTACAAGTGGGACCCTATCCTGGGATAATTTGGAAGTCTGAAAAAGAACACATGCACAGGACCTCCCGGGCTCAGGCGGAAATGGGCCCACCCCATCCTGCCCCTCTGTTCCCAAGGCCAGAGGGAAGCACCCAGCCTCTGGGCTGGCCCCTGGCTATACGTAAATGTTTATGCCAAGCCCCAGCCTCCCAGAGACAAGTTATTTGTTTGGCTTATAATTAATTGCAGAAGGCCAGGCTGGGCAATAAATTCTGCTGAGGAAACATAAACAGCTTTGCACAGAGTTCCAAATCCATTGTGAGGCCAGCAGCAAGGGTCCGCTAGGAATGGAATGTTTGTGCTGTCAGTCCCTCCCTCGACCCCAGGCAGACAGATGACAGGTCAAATGGAAGGACCCTTGAAGATCCTTGAAAACAGCCGCTGACTTCCAGCATTACCTCCTCCAGGACCCAGCAGAACACTTGATTTATCTGGCTGCCCAATCTGAACCTGAGGAAGCTGACTCTCAAGGAGCCTTGCCCCACCTAGAAAATGGCTGGGCTGGACAAGGAAGCAGGCTTGACTTAGGAGAGAGAAAAGCAGCCTGAGCCCGGTCCTCAGCATGGAATTCCGGTGGCATACCTCTGGTGCCAGGCGCTGGAACCTGGAGACACAGCTCCCAGGGTGCTTGCATTCCGCGGCAGGGAGCTGCAGATGTCAGACTGTCACCAACAGCAATTGGATTACAGGGCTCTGCAGAGAACAGAGTTGCCGGCCTGTGGGGGCCTAGCAACAGTCACAACCGTTGGAGCTCCACAGGGCAAAAGCCACACAGAAGCCCCCTGGCAGGAGCACACAGTAGGTGCACAGTATTGGAGTTTTTAAGTAAAAGAACATTCTTTTCTTCTTACCTACCCTTTCAAAGTATCTCAAAGGCCCTGTACATAGGGCAGGGGAAGGTCACAAGATGACCTAAACAAAATCCAGGGAGCACACATTGACTCAGGGCACAGGCAGATGGATAAAAGTGCAGAATACAAGCTAATGAGGGTCCTGGGAAGGTGTGCTAGGCACAATCTGAGTACCTACTCTGTGCCAGGTCCTATGTGAAGTCCCATATTATCTCTTTTGAGTCTTACCACAACCCCCATGGCAGGAAGGACACTTTGAAGATGAAATTTTTTTTTTAAGTTCAGGAAAATTATGTAACTATTTAAC